>CM038675.1:125054808-125320644 GCA_021605145.1 Aegilops bicornis | reverse complement strand
GACCGACCTTACACGCATTTTACGTGAGACAGGTTCCACTGACCGACATGCACTTGGCATAAGGTGGCTAGGCGGTGCCAGTCCTCCCACTCTTTAGTCGGAACGGATTCGATGAAAAAGGGTCCTTATGTAAGGGTAAATAGCAATTGGCATATCACGTTGTGGTTTTATGCAGGGTAAGCAAAGACATTCTTGCTATGGAAACCAGCCACGTACAAAACATGCAAACAACAATTAGAGGACGCCTTAACTTGTTTTTTGCAGGGGTGGTATGCTATGTGATGTGATATGGCCAAGAAGAATGTGGGGATGAATGATATGTGATGTATGGAGATTGATCATAAAATTCTTAATAGGATTCACGACTTCTGGCATGTCAGCGCCTATGAGTATGACAACCGCAGTGAGCTATAGGGAGTTGTCTTTATTTATTGTAATGACCTGCAAGAAGTCATTTCAAAATTAACGCCATGTAATTATTTTTACTTTATTGCTAAACCGGTAGCCATAGTAGTAGAAGTAATAGTTGGCGGTGACAACTTCATGAAGACATCGATGCGATGGAGACTCATTGAAAAGATCGAGGATGTCGCTTAGAGGGGGGGGGGGTGAATAGGCGCTTTTGTAAATCAATTTCACGGGCTGTTTAGGCTTGAACAAATGCGGAATAAACCTAGCGGTTAATTTGTCAAGCACAAAACTCTGGCCAACAACTAGGGCTCACTCTATGTGGCACCTCAACAATCCTTATGCTAAGCTAAGATATAGCAACTATGTGATAGCAAGATATATGACAAAGAACAATATGGCTATCACAAAGTAAAGTGCATAAGTAAAGGCTCGGATCGGGATCAAGAGATAACCGAGGCATCGCGGAAGATACCGCATTTATGTATCCCTAAGTTCACACCTCTTGCGGCGGATGCTAATTCTCCGCTGGGAGCGGTGGTGGGAGGCACAATGTTCCTCAAGAAGCCACTAGAGCCACTGGTGAATCTCCTCACGCCAAGACAATGCAAGATGTCGTGATTCCACTAAGGGACCCTTGAGGGCGGTCACCGAACCTCGCATACAAATGGCGGCAACCCTTGGGGCGGTCACCTAACCTGCACACTTTGGCAAATTCCTTGGGGCGGTCACTGAACTCCGCTAAATTGCTCTCGTATGCATCTCCACAACTCTAATTGGAGACCCCCGACGCTGTCTTGAGCTTTACACCACAATGATTGGAGCTCCTAACACCACTTAACCTGCCTAGGGCGCCTAAGCACCCAAGAGGAACAAGCTCAAGGGCACCAAGGCACCCAAGAGTAATAAGCCAACTTGTAACTTCCACGTATCACCGGTGGAGAACTCAAACCGATGCACCAAAAGAATGGCATTAGGGCACACGGAGGGTGCCTAAGTCCTTCTCTCAAATCCCACCAAAGCAACTAATGCTAGAGGAAAATGAGAGGAAGAACAAGAAGGAGAACACCAAGAACCCAAGATCTAGATCCAAGGGGTTCCCCTCACAAAGAGGAGAAAGTGATTGGTGGAAATGTGGATCTAGATCTCCTCTTTCCCCCAAAACTAGCAAGAATCCATGAAGGGATTGAGAGATAGCAAGCTCCTGAGAAGGTCAACAATGGGGGGGGAAGAACACGAGCCTTAAAAGGATAAGGTTCAATGGGGGAAGAAGACCCCTTTTATAGGAGGGGAAAAATCCAACTGTTACCCCACCGAACAGCCCTCAAGACAAAGCGGTATTACTATCGCTATGAAGGGCGGTACTCACCGCCGAGGGCTGCACACCGCTTCCTACCTAGCGGTACTGCTGCTAAAGAGAAGGTCAAGGTTCGCTCCCAGAGCTGCATTATCGCTTAGGGAAGAGCTGGCATTATCAGCCGAGCGGTACTACCGCTTTCATCGCCGCCATTAGTGCCAAGAAACCCGACATTTAAAAACTTCGCTCGAGAATCGAGGCGGAAGTAGCTCAGACGCACAGCGGCATTACGGCCGAAACTCCCAAGCCGGTACTACTGCTCGGAGAGCGGTATTACCGCTTGAGCTAGCATTATCGAGAGCTGAGAGCGGTACTCACCGCTGGGAGCTCACGGCTTGAGTATTTACCATTGGGGAGCTACTGATGGTACTACCACTGATGGTCACGGGTACTACCACCGGCACCAATCTTAAGCCACAACCACGTAAAACAAAGAATACCCAAGGAAAACCGTGAATCGGCCATAACTTCTTCTATATGAGTCTGAATTGAGCAAACTCAAGCTTGTTTGAAACAAGACAACGAAAGTAGCATCAAAACAGCGATCTACAAGGGTATGTAGATGCACTCTCCTTCCCCTCGCTGCTGGTTTCTCCATAGATAGATCTTGGTGACACGTAGGGAAAATTTTGAATTTCTCGCCACGCTCCCCAACAAAGGGCATCATGAGCTAGGCCCATTGCGTAGATTCTTTGCACGAGTAGAACACAAAGTAGTTGTGGGGCGTTGATTTTGTTCAATATGCTTACCGCTACTAGTCCAATCTTGTTTCGACGGGTATTGTGGGATGAAGCGCCCGGACCGACCTTACACGCATTTCCACGCGGAGACAGGTTCCACTGACCGACATGCACTTGGTGCATAAGGTGGCTAGCGGGTGCCGCCTCCCACTTTAGTCGGAACGGATTCGATGAAAAGGGTCCTTATGAAGGGTAAATAGCAATTGGCATATCACGCTGTGGTTTTATGAGGTAAGCAACGCTCTTGCTAGAAACCAGCCACGTGAAAACATGCAAACAACAATTAGAGGACGCCTAACTTGTTTTTGCAGTGGTATGCTATGTGATGATATGGCCAAGAAGAATGTGATGAATGATATGTGATGTATGAGATTGATCATGTTCTTGTAATAGGATTCACGCATTTGCATGTCGATGAGTATGACAACCGCAGGAGCCATAGGAGTTGTCTTTATTTATTGTATGACTCAAGTGGTCATTAAACAACGCCATGTAATTACTTTTACTTTATTGCTAACCGTAGCCATAGTAGTAGAAGTAATAGTTGGCTAGACAACTTCATGAAGACACGATGATGGAGATCATTGAAAGATCGAGGATGTCGCCTAGAGGGGGGTGAATAGGCGCTTTAATAATTACGGTTTAGGCTTGAACAATGCGGAATAAACCTAGCGGTTAATTTGTCACACAAAACCTACAACAACTAGGCTCACCTATGTGCACCAACAACTTATGCTAAGAAGATAAGCAACTATGTGATAGCAAGATATATGACAAAGAACAATATGGCTATCACAAAGTAAAGTGCATAAGTAAAGGGGCCTGTAAGAGATAACCGAGGCACGCTGGAGACGACGATTTACGTATCCCGGTTCACACTCCTTGCGGATGCTAATCTCCGCTTGGAGCGGTGTGGAGGCACAATGCTCCCCAAGAAGCCACTAGAGCCACCAGAATCTCCTCACGCCGCAAGACAATGCAAGATGTCGTGGATTCCACTAAGGGACCTTGAGGGCGGTCACCGAACCCGCATAAATGGCAACCCTTGGGGCGGTCACCGAACCCGCAGACACTTTGGCAACCCTTGGGGCGGTCACTGAACTCCGCCAAATTGCTCTGGGCGATCTCCACAACCTAATTGAGACTTCGACGCTGTCTGGAGCTTTACACCACAATGATTGAGCTCCTAACACCACTAACTGCCTAGGGCGCCTAAGCACCCAAGAGGAACAAGCTCAAGGGCACCAAGCACCCAAGAGTAATAAGCTTCTCAACTTGTAACTTCCACGTATCACCGTGGAGAACTCAAACCGATGCACCAAAAGTAATGGCAAGGGCACACGGAGTGCCTAAGTCCTTCTCTCAAATCCCACCAAAGCAACTAATGCTAGGGAGGAAAATGAGAGGAAGAACAAGAAGGAGAACACCAAGAACTCCAAGATCTAGATCCAAGGGGTTCCTCACAAAGAGGAGAAAGTGATTGGTGGAAATGTGGATCTAGATCTCCTCTTTTCCCCCAAAACTAGCAAGAATCCATGAAGGGATTGAGAGATAGCAAGCTCGAGAAGGTCAACAATGGGGGAAGAACACGAGCTCAAAAGGATAAGGTTCAATGGGGAAGAAGACCCCTTTATAGGAGGGGAAAATCCAACTGCTACCCCAATCGAACAGCCTCAAGACAGAAGCGGTATCACTGCTATGAAGGGCGGTACTACCGCTGAGGGCGGTACTTACCGCTTCCCTACCCAGCGGTATCACTGCTAAAGAGAAGGTCAAGGCTCGCCCCGTGAAAGGTATCATTACTGCTTAGGGAAGAGCGGCATTACCGCTCAGAGCGGTACTACCGCTTCTATCGCCGCCATTAGTGCCGCAAAACCCGACACGAAAAAACTTCGCTTCGAGAATCGAGGCGGAAGTAGCCCAGACAAGACAGCGGTATTACACGGTCAAACTCCCAAGCGGTACTACTGCTCGGAGAGCTGCATTACTCACCGCTTGAGCGGTACTATCGCCCGAGAGCTGTGAGATTTCATCACTGGGAGCTACGGGCGTACTACCACCGATGGTCACGGTATCACTACCGGCACCAACTTAAGCCACAACCACGAAAAACAAAGAATACCCAAGGAAAACCAGAACTGCCATAACTTCTTCATATGAGCTCCGAATTGAGCAAACTCAAGCTTGTTTGAAACAAGACAACGAGTAGCATCAAAACAGCGATCTACAAGGGTATGTAGATGCACCTCCTTCCCTCGCTGCTGGTTTCTCCATAGATAGATCTTGGTGACACGAGGAAAATTTTGAATTTCTGCCACGCTCCCCAACAAAGGGCATCATGAGCTAGGTCTATTATGAGATTCTTTGCACGAGTAGAACACAAAGTAGTTGTGGGCGTTGATTTTGTTCAATATGCTTACCGTTACTAGTCCAATCTTGTTTCGACGGTATTGTGGGATGAAGCTGCCCGACCGACCTTTACACGCATTTTACGTGAGACAGGTTCCACTTTAACGACATGCACTTGGTGCATAAGGTGGCTAGCGGGTGCCGCCCTCCCACTTTAGTCGGAACGGATTCGATGAAAAGGGTCCTTATGAAGGGTAAATAGCAATTGGCATATCACGTTGTGGTTTTATGAGGTAAGCAACGCTCTTGCTAGAAACCAGCCACGTGAAAAACATGCAAACAACAATTAGAGGACGCCTAACTTGTTTTTGCAGGTATGCTATGTGATGTGATATGGCCAAGAAGAATGTGATGAATGATATGTGATGTATGAGATTGATCATGTTCTTGTAATAGGATTCACGACTTGCATGTCGATGAGTATGACAACCGCAGGAGCCATAGGAGTTGTCTTTATTTATTGTATGACCCAAGTAAGTCATTAAACAACGCCATGTAATTACTTTACTTTATTGCTAACCGCAGCCATAGTAGTAGAAGTAATAGTTGGCTAGACAACTTCATGAAGACACGATGATGGAGATCATTGAAAGATCGAGGATGTCGCTTAGAGGGGGGTGAATAGGCGCTTTAAAATAATTACGGTTTAGGCTTGAACAATGCGGAATAAACCTAGCGGTTAATTTGTCAAGCACAAAACCTACAACAACTAGGCTCACCTATGTGCACCAACAACTTATGCTAAGCAAGATAAGCAACTATGTGATAGCAAGATATATGACAAAGAACAATATGGCTATCACAAAGTAAAGTGCATAAGTAAAGGGCCTCGGTAAGAGATAACCGAGGCACGCTGGAGACGACGATGTATCCCAAGTTCACACCCTATGGATGCTAATCTCCGCTTGGGAGCGTGTGTGGAGGCACAATGCTCCCCAAGAAGCCACTAGAGCCATCAGAATCTCCTCACGCCAAGACAATGCAAGATGTCGTGATTCCACTAAGGGACCCTTGAGGGCGGTCACCGAACCCGCATAAATGGCAACCCTTGGGGGCGGTCACCGAACTCAGACACTTTGGCAACCCTTGGGGCGGTCACTGAACTCATTAAATTGCTCGGGCGATCTCCACAACCTAATTGGAGACCTCTGACGCTTGCCCGGAGCTTTACACCACAATGATTGAGCTTCAACACCACTAACTGCCTAGGGCGCCTAAGCACCCAAGAGGAACAAGCTCAAGGGCACCAAGCACCCAAGAGTAATAAGCTTCTCAACTTGTAACTTCCACGTATCACCGTGGAGAACTCAAACCGATGCACCAAAAGTAATGGCAAGGGCACACGGAGTGCCCAAGTCCTTCTCTCAAATCCCACCAAAGCAACTAATGCTAGGGAGGAAAATGAGAGGAAGAACAAGAAGGAGAACACCAAGAACTCCAAGATCTAGATCCAAGGGGTTCCCTCACAAAGAGGAGAAAGTGATTGGTGGAAATGTGGATCTAGATCTCTCTCTTTCCCCCCAAAACTAGCAAGAATCCATGAAGGGATTGAGAGATAGCAAGCTCGGAGAAGGTCAACAATGGGGAAGAACACGAGCTCAAAAGGATAAGGTTCAATGGGGAAGAAGACCCCTTTATAGGAGGGGAAAATCCAACTGTTACCCCAATCGAACAGCCTCAAGACAGAGCGGCATTACTGCTATGAAGGGCGGTACTACCGCTGAGGGAAGGGTACTACCGCTTCCTTACCTAGCGGTACTACCGCTGCTAAAGAGAAGGTCAAGGCCTCGCCCCAGAGAGCTGCATTACCGCTTAGGGAAGAGCGGTATTACCGCCAGAGCGGTACTACCGCTTTCATCGCCGCCATTAGTGCCGCAAAACCCGACAATTAAAAACTTCGCTCGAGAATCGAGGCGAAGTAGCCCAGACGACAAATGCCGGTATTACTACCGAAACTCCCAAGCGGTACTACTGCTCGGAGAGCGGCATTACCGCTTGAGCGGTACTATCATTCCGAGAGCGGTATCATCATTGGGAGCTACGGCGGTACTACCACCGATGGTCACGTACTACCACCGCACCAATCCTTAAGCCACAACCACGAAAACAAAGAATACCCAAGGAAAACCAGAACTGCCATAACTTCTTCATATGAGTCCGAATTGAGCAAACTCAAGCTTGTTTGAAACAAGACAACGAGTAGCATCAAAACAGCGATCTACAAGGGTATGTAGATGCACTCTCCTTCCCTCGCTGCTGGTTTCTCCATAGATAGATCTTGGTGACACGAGGAAAATTTTGAATTTCTCGCCACGCTCCCCAACAAAGGGCATCATGAGCTAGGTCTATTGCGTAGATTCTTTGCACGAGTAGAACACAAAGTAGTTGTGGGCGCTGATTTTGTTCAATATGCTTACTGCTATTAGTCCAATCTTGTTTCGACGGTATTGTGGGATGAAGCGGCCCGGACCGACCTTACACGCATTTTACGTGAGACAAAGTTCCACCGATCGACATGCACTTGGTGCATAAGGTGGCTAGCGGGTGCCGCCTCTCCCACTTTAGCTCGGAACGGATTCGGCGAAAAGGGTCCTTATGAAGGGTAAATAGCAATTGGCATATCACGTTGTGGTTTTATGAGGTAAGCAACGTTCTTGCTAGAAACCAGCCACGAAAACATGCAAACAACAATTAGAGGATCGCCTAACTTGTTTTTGCAGGGTATGCTATGTGATGTGATATGGCCAAGAAGAATGTGATGAATGATATGTGATGTATGAGATTGATCATGTTCTTGTAATAGGATTCACGACTTGCATGTCGATGAGTATGACAACCGGCAGGAGCCATAGGAGTTGTCTTTATTTATTGTATGACCCATGTGTCATTAAACAACGCCATGTAATTACTTTACTTTATTGCTAACCGCAGCCATAGTAGTAGAAGTAATAGTTGGCTAGACAACTTCATGAAGACACGATGATGGAGATCATTGAAAGATCGAGGATGTCGCCTAGAGGGGGGGGGTGAATAGGCGCGAAATAATTACGGTTTAGGCTTGAACAAATGCGGAATAAACCTAGCGGTTAATTTGTCAAGCACAAAACCTACAACAACTAGGCTCACCTATGTGCACCAACAACTTATGCTAAGAAGATAAGCAACTATGTGATAGCAAGATATATGACAAAGAACAATATGGCTATCACAAAGTAAAGTGCATAAGTAAAGGATCGGGTAAGAGATAACCGAGGCACGCTGGAGACGACGATGTATCCCAAGTTCACACTTTGCGGATGCTAATCTCCGCTTGGAGCGGTGTGGAGGCACAATGCTCCCCAAGAAGCCACTAGAGCCATCAGAATCTCCTCACGCCAAGACAATGCAAGATGTCGTGATTCCACTAAGGGACCCTTGAGGGCGGTCACCAACCTGCATAAATGGCAACCCTTGGGGCGGTCACCGAACCCAGACACTTTGGCAACCCTTGGGGCGGTCACTGAACTCACAAATTGCTCGGGCGATCTCCACAACCTAATTGAGACCTCGACGCTGTCTTGAGCTTTACACCACAATGATTGAGCTCGAACACCAATTAACTGCCTAGGGCGCCTAAGCACCCAAGAGGAACAAGCTCACGGGCCCCAAGCACCCAAGAGTAATAAGCTTCTCAACTTGTAACTTCCACGTATCACCGTGGAGAACTCAAACCGATGCACCAAAAGCAATGGCAAGGGCACACGGAGTGCCCAAGTCCTTCTCTCTCAAATCCCACCAAAGCAACTAATGCTAGGGAGGAAAATGAGAGGAAGAACAAGAAGGAGAACACCAAGAACTCCAAGATCTAGATCCAAGGGGTTCCCTCACAAAGAGGAGAAAGTGATTGGTGGAAATGTGGATCTAGATCTCCTCTCTTTTCCCCCAAAAACTAGCAAGAATCCATGAAGGATTGAGAGATAGC
Source organism: Aegilops bicornis (assembly GCA_021605145.1). Classification (NCBI taxonomy): domain Eukaryota; kingdom Viridiplantae; phylum Streptophyta; class Magnoliopsida; order Poales; family Poaceae; genus Aegilops; species Aegilops bicornis. The sequence goes on along the minus strand of CM038675.1, from coordinate 125,311,769 downwards.
AAGCTCGGAGAAGGTCAACAATGGGGAAGAACACGAGCTCAAAAGGATAAGGTTCAATGGGGAAGAAGACCCCTTTATAGGAGGGGAAAATCCAACTGTTACCCCAATCAACAGCTCAAGACAGAGCGGCATTACATCACATGAAGGGCGGTACTACCGCTGAGGGCGGTACTACCGGCCTCACCTAGCGGTACTACTGCTGCTAAAGAGAAGGTCAAGGCCTCGCCCCAGAGCGGCATTTCACCGCTTAGGGAAGAGCGGCATTACCGCCGTAGCGGCATTACCGCTTTCTATCGCCGCCATTAGTGCCGCAAAACCCGACACATTTAAAAACTTCGCTCGAGAATCGAGGCGAAGTAGCTCAGACGCGACAGCCGGTATTACGGCCGAAACTCCCAAGCGGTACTACTGCTCGAGAGCGGCATTACCGCTTGAGCGGCATTACTGGCCCGAGAGCGGTACTCATCACCGGGAGCCACGGCGGTACTACCATCGGGGAGCTACGTACTACCACCGATGGTCACGGTACTACCGCTGCACCAATCCTTAAGCCACAACCACGAAAAACAAAGAATACTCCAAGGAAAACCGTAACTGCCATAACTTCTTCATATGAGCTCGAATTGAGCAAACTCAAGCTTGTTTGAAACAAGACAACGAGTAGCATCAAAACAGCGATCTACAAGGGTATGTAGATGCACTCTCCTTCCCTCGCTGCTGGTTTCTCCATAGATAGATCTTGGTGACACGTGAGGAAAATTTTGAATTTCTCGCCACGCTCCCCAACAAAGGGCATCATGAGCTAGGTCTATTGCGTAGATTCTTTGCACGAGTAGAACACAAAGTAGTTGTGGGGCGCTGATTTTGTTCAATATGCTTACCGCTACTAGTCCAATCTTTGTTTCGACGGTATTGTGGGATGAAGCTGCCCGGACCGACCTTACACGCATTTTACGTGAGAGATGTGTTCCACCGAATCGACATGCACTTGGTGCATAAGGTGGCTAGCGGTGCCGCCTCCCACTTTAGCTCGGAACGGATTCGGCGAAAAGGGTCCTTATGAAGGGTAAATAGCAATTGGCATATCACGCTGTGGTTTTATGAGGTAAGCAACGCTCTTGCTAGAAACCAGCCACGTGAAACATGCAAACAACAATTAGAGGACGCCTAACTTGTTTTTTGCAGGTATGCTATGTGATGTGATATGGCCAAGAAGAATGTGATGAATGATATGTGATGTATGAGATTGATCATGTTCTTGTAATAGGATTCACGACTTGCATGTCGATGAGTATGACAACCGGCAGGAGCCATAGGAGTTGTCTTTATTTATTGTATGACTCAATGCGTGTCATTAAACAACGCCATGTAATTACTTTACTTTATTGCTAACCGTAGCCATAGTAGTAGAAGTAATAGTTGGCTAGACAACTTCATGAAGACACGATGATGGAGATCATTGAAAGATCGAGGATGTCGCCTAGAGGGGGGGGTGAATAGGCGCTTTTGAATAATTACGGTTTAGGCTTGAACAAATGCGAATAAACCTAGCGGTTAATTTGTCAAGCACAAAACCTACAACAACTAGGCTCACCTATGTGCACCAACAACTTATGCTAAGCAAGATAAGCAACTATGTGATAGCAAGATATATGACAAAGAACAATATGGCTATCACAAAGTAAAGTGCATAAGTAAAGGGGCTCGGTAAGAGATAACCGAGGCACGCGGAGACGACGATGTATCCCGGTTCACACCCTTGCGGATGCTAATCTCCGCTTGGAGCGGTGGAGGCACAATGCTCCCCAAGAAGCCACTAGAGCCATCAGAATCTCCTCACGCCAAGACAATGCAAGATGTCGTGGATTCCACTAAGGGACCCTTGAGGGCGGTCACCGAACCCGCATAAATGGCAACCCTTGGGGCGGTCACCAACCCAGACACTTTGGCAACCCTTGGGGCGGTCACTGAACCCATTAAATTGCTCGGGCATCTCCACAACCTAATTGAGACCTCGACGCTGCCTGGAGCTTTACACCACAATGATTGAGCTCAACACCACTAACTGCCTAGGGCGCCTAAGCACCCAAGAGGAACAAGCTCAAGGGCACCAAGCACCCAAGAGTAATAAGCTTCTCAACTTGTAACTTCCACGTATCACCTTGGAGAACTCAAACCGATGCACCAAAAGCAATGGCAAGGGCACACGGAGTGCCCAAGTCCTTCTCTCAAATCCCACCAAAGCAACTAATGCTAGGGAGGAAAATGAGAGGAAGAACAAGAAGGAGAACACCAAGAACTCCAAGATCTAGATCCAAGGGGTTCCTCACAAAGAGGAGAAAGTGATTGGTGGAAATGTGGATCTAGATCTCCTCTCTTTTCCCCCAAAAACTAGCAAGAATCCATGAAGGATTGAGAGATAGCAAGCTCGGAGAAGGTCAACAATGGGGAAGAACACGAGCTCAAAAGGATAAGGTTCAATGGAAGAAGACCCCTTTTATAGGAGGGGAAAATCCAACTGTTACTCCCAATCGAACAGCTCTCAAGACAGAGCGGGTACTACCGCTTAAGGAAGGGCGGTACTACCGCTGAGGGCGTACTACCGGCCCTCACCTAGCGGTACTACCGCTGCTAAAGAGAAGGTCAAGGCTCGCCCCGTGAGCGGCATTATCATGCTTAGGAAGAGCGGTATCATCACCGTGAGCGGCATTACCGCTTCATCGCCGCTTACTAGTGCCGCAAGAAACCCGACACCTAAAAACTTCGCTCGAGAATCGAGGCGGAAGTAGCTCAGACGCAAATGGGTACCACGGCCGAAACTCCCAAGCGGGTATTATCTGCTCGGAGAGCGGCATCACCGCTGAGCGGTACTTATCATTCCGAGAGAGCGGTACTATCATTGGAGCTACTATGGTACTACCACCGATGGTCACGGTACTACCGCTGGCACCAATCCCAAGCCACAAACCACGAAAAACAAAGAATACCCAAGGAAAACCAGAACTGCCATAACTTCTTCATATGAGTCTAATTGAGCAAACTCAAGCTTGTTTGAAAACAAGACAACGAAAGTAGCATCAAAACAGCGATCTACAAGGGTATGTAGATGCACCTCCTTCCCTCGCTGTTGGTTTCTCCATAGATAGATCTTGGTGACACGAGGAAAATTTTGAATTTCTCGCCACGCTCCCCAACAAAGGGCATCATGAGCTAGGTCTATTATGTAGATTCTTTGCACGAGTAGAACACAAAGTAGTTGTGGGCGTTGATTTTGTTCAATATGCTTACTGCTACTAGTCCAATCTTGTTTCGACGGTATTGTGGGATGAAGCTGCCTGACCGACCTTACACGCATTTTACGTGGAGATGTGTTCCACCGAATCGACATGCACTTGGTGCATAAGGTGGCTAGCGGGTGCCGCCTCCCACTTTAGTCGGAACGGATTCGGCGAAAAGGGTCCTTATGAAGGGTAAATAGCAATTGGCATATCACGCTGTGGTTTTATGAGGTAAGCAACGCTCTTGCTAGAAACCAGCCACGTGAAACATGCAAACAACAATTAGAGGACGCCTAACTTGTTTTTGCAGTGGTATGCTATGTGATGTGATATGGCCAAGAAGAATGTGATGAATGATATGTGATGTATGAGATTGATCATGTTCTTGTAATAGGATTCACGACTTTGCATGTCGATGAGTATGACAACCGGCAGTGAGCCATAGGAGTTGTCTTTATTTATTGTATGACCTATGTCATTAAACAACGCCATGTAATTACTTTTACTTTATTGCTAACCGTAGCCATAGTAGTAGAAGTAATAGTTGGCTAGACAACTTCATGAAGACACGATGGCGATGGAGATCATTGAAAGATCGAGGATGTCGCCTAGAGGGGGGTGAATAGGCGCTTTAAATAATTACGGTTTAGGCTTGAACAATGCGAATAAACCTAGCGTTAATTTGTCAAGCACAAAACCTACAACAACTAGGCTCACCTATGTGCACCAACAACTTATGCTAAGCAAGATAGCAACTATGTGATAGCAAGATATATGACAAAGAACAATATGGCTATCACAAAGTAAAGTGCATAAGTAAAGGGCCTGGGTAAGAGATAACCGAGGCACGCTGGAGACGCATTTATGTATCCCGGTTCACACCTTATGGATGCTAATCTCCGCTTGGAGCGTGTGGAGGCACAATGCTCCCAAGAAGCCACTAGAGCCACCAGAATCTCCTCACGCCAAGACAATGCAAGATGTCGTGATTCCACTAAGGGACCCTTGAGGGCGGTCACCGAACTCCGCATAAATGGCAACCCTTGGGGGCGGTCACCGAACCCAGACACTTTGGCAACCCTTGGGGCGGCCACTGAACTCACAAATTGCTCGGGCGATCTCCACAACCTAATTGGAGACCTCGACGCTTGCCCGGAGCTTTACACCACAATGATTGAGCTCTAACACCACTAACTGCCTAGGGCGCCCAAGCACCCAAGAGGAACAAGCTCAAGGGCACCAAGCACCCAAGAGTAATAAGCTTCTCAACTTGTAACTTCCACGTATCACCGTGGAGAACTCATACCTATGCACCAATAGAAATGGCAAGGGCACACGGAGTGCCCAAGTCCTTCTCTCTCAAATCCCACCAAAGCAACTCATGCTAGGGAGGAAAATGAGAGGAAGAACAAGAAGGAGAACACCAAGAACTCCAAGATCTAGATCCAAGGGGTTCCTCACAAAGAGGAGAAAGTGATTGGTGGAAATGTGGATCTAGATCTCCTCTCTCTTTCCCCCAAAACTAGCAAGAATCCATGAAGGGATTGAGAGATAGCAAGCTCGGAGAAGGTCAACAATGGGGGAAGAACACGAGCTCAAAAGGATAAGGTTCAATGGGGAAGAAGACCCCTTTATAGGAGGGGGAAAATCCAACTGTTACTCCCAATCGAACAGCCTCAAGACAGAAGCGGTACTACCGCTTAAGGAAGGGCGGTACTACCGCCGAGGGCGGTACTACCGCTTCCCTACCTAGCGGTACTACCGCTAAAGAGAAGGTCAAGGTTCTCGCCCCAGAGCGGTACTACCGCTAGGGAAGAGCGGTATTACCGTCAGCGGTACTACCGCTTTCATCGCCGCCATTAGTGCCGCAAAACCCGACATTTAAAAAACTTCGCTCGAGAATCGAGGCGGAAGTAGCTCAGACGCATGGGTACCACGGTCAAACTCCCAAGCGGTACTACTGCTCGGAGAGCGGCATTATCGCTTGAGCGGCATTACCGGCCCGAGAGCGGGTATCATCACCGGGGAGCTACGGCGGTACTACCACCGATGGTCACGGTACTACCGCCGCACCAACTTAAGCCACAACCACGAAAACAAAGAATACTCCAAGGAAAACCGTAACTGCCATAACTTCTTCATATGAGTCTAATTGAGCAAACTCAAGCTTGTTTGAAACAAGACAACGAGTAGCATCAAAACAGCGATCTACAAGGGTATGTAGATGCACTCTCCTTCCCTCGCTGCTGGTTTCTCCATAGATAGATCTTGGTGACACGAGGAAAATTTTGAATTTCTGCCACGCTCCCCAACAAAGGGCATCATGAGCTAGGTCTATTGCGTAGATTCTTTGCACGAGTAGAACACAAAGTAGTTGTGGGCGCTTGATTTTGTTCAATATGCTTACCGCTACTAGTCCAATCTTGTTTCGACGGTATTGTGGGATGAAGCTGCCCGGACCGACCTTACACGCATTTCCACGTGAGACAAAGTTCCACTCAATCGACATGCACTTGGTGCATAAGGTGGCTAGCGGGTGCCGCCTCCCACTTTAGTCGGAACGGATTCGATGAAAAGGGTCCTTATGAAGGGTAAATAGCAATTGGCATATCACGCTGTGGTTTTATGAGGTAAGCAACGCTCTTGCTAGAAACCAGCCATCGAAACATGCAAACAACAATTAGAGGACGCCTAACTTGTTTTTGCAGGTATGCTATGTGATGTGATATGGCCAAGAAGAATGTGATGAATGATATGTGATGTATGAGATTGATCATGTTCTTGTAATAGGATTCACGACTTGCATGTCGATGAGTATGACAACCCAGGAGCCATAGGAGTTGTCTTTATTTATTGTATGACCTGCGTGTCATTAAACAACGCCATGTAATTACTTTTACTTTATTGCTAACCGCAGCCATAGTAGTAGAAGTAATAGTTGGCTAGACAACTTCATGAAGACACGATGATGGAGATCATTGAAAGATCGAGGATGTCGCCTAGAGGGGGGGTGAATAGGCGCTTTAATAATTACGGTTTAGGCTTGAACAAATGCGAATAAACCTAGCGTTAATTTGTCAAGCACAAAACCTACAACAACTAGGCTCACCTATGTGCACCAACAACTTATGCTACAAGATAAGCAACTATGTGATAGCAAGATATATGACAAAGAACAATATGGCTATCACAAAGTAAAGTGCATAAGTAAAGGGGCTCGGGTAAGAGATAACCGAGGCACGCTGGAGACGCATTTATGTATCCCGGTTCACACCCTTGCGGATGCTAATCTCCGCTTGGAGCGGTGTGGAGGCACAATGCTCCCAAGAAGCCACTAGAGCCACCGTAATCTCCTCACGCCAAGACAATGCAAGATGTCGTGATTCCACTAAGGGACCCTTGAGGGCGGTCACCGAACCCGCATAAATGGCAACCCTTTGGGGCGGTCATCAACCTGCAGACACTTTGGCAACCCTTTGGGGCGGTCACCGAACTCACAAATTGCTTCGGGCATCTCCACAACCTAATTGGAGACCTCGACGCTGTCTTGAGCTTTACACCACAATGATTGAGCTCCTAACACCACTAACTGCCTAGGGCGCCTAAGCACCCAAGAGGAACAAGCTCAAGGGCACCAAGCACCCAAGAGTAATAAGCTTCTCAACTTGTAACTTCCACGTATCACCGTGGAGAACTCAAACCGATGCACCAAAAGAATGGCAAGGGCACACGGAGTGCCCAAGTCCTTCTCTCTCAAATCCCACCAAAGCAACTAATGCTAGGGAGGAAAATGAGAGGAAGAACAAGAAGGAGAACACCAAGAACTCCAAGATCTAGATCCAAGGGGTTCCCCTCACAAAGAGGAGAAAGTGATTGGTGGAAATGTGGATCTAGATCTCCTCTCTTTTCCCCCAAAAACTAGCAAGAATCCATGAAGGGATTGAGAGATAGCAAGCTCGGAGAAGGTCAACAATGGGGAAGAACACGAGCTCAAAAGGATAAGGTTCAATGGGGAAGAAGACCCCTTTATAGGAGGGGAAAATCCAACTGTTACCCCAACTGAACAGCTCAAGACAGAGCGGTACTACCGCTTAAGGAAGGGCGGTACTACCGCTGAGGGCTTACTACCGCTTCCCTCACCTAGCGGTACTACCGCTAAAAAGAGAAGGTCAAGGCTCGCCCCAGAGCGGTACTATCGCTTAGGAAGAGCGGCATTACCGCCAGAGCGGTACTACCGCTTTCATCGCCGCTACTAGTGTCAAGAAAACCCTAATACCTAAAAACTTCGCTCGAGAATCGAGGCGGAAGTAGCCCAGACGCACAAATGGGTATTACTACGGCCGAAACTCCCAAGCGGTACTACTGCTCGGAGAGCGGTATTACCGCTTGAGCGGCATCATTCGAGAGCGGTACTATCATTGGGGAGCTACGGGCGGTACTACCACCGATGGTCACGGTACTACCGCTGGCACCAATCCTTAAGCCACAACCACGAAAACAAAGAATACTCCAAGGAAAACCAGAACTGCCATAACTTCTTCATATGAGCTCCGAATTGAGCAAACTCAAGCTTGTTTGAAACAAGACAACGAGTAGCATCAAAACAGCGATCTACAAGGGTATGTAGATGCACTCTCCTTCCCTCGCTGCTGGTTTCTCCATAGATAGATCTTGGTGACACGAGGGAAAATTTTGAATTTCGCCACGCTCCCAACAAAGGGCATCATGAGCTAGGTCTATTATGTAGATTCTTTGCACGAGTAGAACACAAAGTAGTTGTGGGCGCTGATTTTGTTCAATATGCTTACCAGCTACTAGTCCAATCTTGTTTCGACGGTATTGTGGGATGAAGCTGCCCGGACCGACCTTACACGCATTTTACGCGGAGATGTGTTCCACTGAATCGACATGCACTTGGTGCATAAGGTGGCTAGCGGGTGCCGCCTCCCACTTTAGTCGGAACGGATTCGATGAAAAGGGTCCTTATGAAGGGTAAATAGCAATTGGCATATCACGCTGTGGTTTTATGTAGGTAAGCAACGCTCTTGCTAGAAACCAGCCACGTGAAAACATGCAAACAACAATTAGAGGACGCCTAACTTGTTTTTGCAGGTATGCTATGTGATGTGATATGGCCAAGAAGAATGTGATGAATGATATGTGATGTATGAGATTGATCATGTTCTTGTAATAGGATTCACGACTTGCATGTCGATGAGTATGACAACCGGCAGGAGCCATAGGAGTTGTCTTTATTTATTGTATGACTTATGCAGTCATTAAACAACGCCATGTAATTACTTTTACTTTATTGCTAACCGTAGCCATAGTAGTAGAAGTAATAGTTGGCTAGACAACTTCATGAAGACACGATGATGGAGATCATTGAAAGATCGAGGATGTCGCCTAGAGGGGGGTGAATAGGCGCTTTGAATAATTACGGTTTAGGCTTGAACAAATGCGGAATAAACCTAGCGTTAATTTGTCAAGCACAAAACCTACAACAACTAGGCTCACCTATGTGCACCAACAACTTATGCTAAGCAAGATAAGCAACTATGTGATAGCAAGATATATGACAAAGAACAATATGGCTATCACAAAGTAAAGTGCATAAGTAAAGGGGCCTCGGTAAGAGATAACCGAGGCACGCTGGAGACGACGATGTATCCCGGTTCACACCTTGCGGATGCTAATCTCCGCTTGGAGCGGTGTGGAGGCACAATGCTCCCCAAGAAGCCACTAGAGCCACCAGAATCTCCTCACGCCAAGACAATGCAAGATGTCGTGATTCCACTAAGGGACCCTTGAGGGCGGTCACCGAACCCGCACAAATGGCAACCCTTGGGGCGGTCACCGAACCCAGACACTTTGGCAACCCTTGGGGCGGTCACCGAACCCGGCCAAATTGCTCGGGCGATCTCCACAACCTAATTGAGACCTCGACGCTGCCTTCGAGCTTTACACCACAATGATTGAGCTCAACACCAATTAACTGCCTAGGGCGCCCAAGCACCCAAGAGGAACAAGCTCAAGGGCACCAAGCACCCAAGAGTAATAAGCTTCTCAATCTTGTAACTTCCACGTATCACCGTGGAGAACTCAAACCGATGCACCAAAAGCAATGGCAAGGGCACACGGAGTGCCTAAGTCCTTCTCTCAAATCCCACCAAAGCAACTAATGCTAGGGAGCAAAATGAGAGGAAGAACAAGAAGGAGAACACCAAGAACTCCAAGATCTAGATCCAAGGGGTACCCCACACAAAGAGGAGAAAGTGATTGGTGGAAATGTGGATCTAGATCTCTCTCTCTTTTCCCCCAAAAACTAGCAAGAATCCATGAAGGGATTGAGAGATAGCAAGCTCGGAGAAGGTCAACAATGGGGGAAGAACACGAGCTCAAAAGGATAAGGTTCAATGGGGAAGAAGACCCCCTTTTATAGGAGGGGGAAAATCCAACTGTTACCCCACTGAACAGCCTCAAGACAGAGCGGTACTACCGCTTAAGGAAGGGCGGTACTACCGCTGAGGGCGGTACTACTGGCCTTCCCTACCTAGCGGTACTACCGCTGCTAAAGAGAAGGTCAAGGCCCTCGCCCCAGAGCGGTACTATCACTTAGGGAAGAGCGGCATTATCGCCAGAGCGGTACTACCGCTTCATCGCCGCCATTAGTGCCGCAAAACCCGACACCTAAAAACTTCGCTCGAGAATCGAGGCGGAAGTAGCCCAGACGCACAGCGGTACTACGGCCGAAACTCCCAAGCGGTACTACCGTTCGGAGAGCGGTACTACCGCTTGGAGCGGTACTACCGCTCCGAGAGCGGTACTACCGCTGGGGAGCTACGGCGGTACTACCACTGGGGAGCTACGGCGGTACTACCACTGATGGTCACGGTACTACCGCTGGCACCAATCCTTAAGCCACAACCACGAAAACAAAGAATACTCCAAGGAAAACCAGAACTGCCATAACTTCTTCATATGAGTCCGAATTGAGCAAACTCAAGCTTGTTTGAAACAAGACAACGAGTAGCATCAAAACAGCGATCTACAAGGGTATGTAGATGCACTCTCCTTCCCTCGCTGCTGGTTTCTCCATAGATAGATCTTGGTGACACGAGGAAAATTTTGAATTTCGCCACGCTCCCCAACAAAGGGCATCATGAGCTAGGTCTATTGCGTAGATTCTTTGCACGAGTAGAACACAAAGTAGTTGTGGGCGTTGATTTTGTTCAATATGCTTACCGTTACTAGTCCAATCTTGTTTCGACGGTATTGTGGGATGAAGCGCCCGGACCGACCTTACACGCATTTTACGTGGAGACAGGTTCCACTGAATCGACATGCACTTGGTGCATAAGGTGGCTAGCGGGTGCCGCCTCTCCCACTTTAGTCGGAACGGATTCGATGAAAAGGGTCCTTATGAAGGGTAAATAGCAATTGGCATATCACGCTGTGGTTTTATGAGGTAAGCAACGCTCTTGCTAGAAACCAGCCACGTAAAACATGCAAACAACAATTAGAGGACGCCTAACTTGTTTTTGCAGTGGTATGCTATGTGATGTGATATGGCCAAGAAGAATGTGATGAATGATATGTGATGTATGAGATTGATCATGTTCTTGTAATAGGATTCACGACTTGCATGTCGATGAGTATGACAACCGACAGGAGCCATAGGAGTTGTCTTTATTTATTGTATGACCTGCGTGTCATTAAACAACGCCATGTAATTACTTTACTTTATTGCTAACCGCAGCCATAGTAGTAGAAGTAATAGTTGGCTAGACAACTTCATGAAGACACGATGATGGAGATCATTGAAAGATCGAGGATGTCGCCTAGAGGGGGGGTGAATAGGCGCTTTGAAATAATTACGGTTTAGGCTTGAACAATGCGGAATAAACCTAGCGGTTAATTTGTCAAGCACAAAACCTACAACAACTAGGCTCACCTATGTGCACCAACAACTTATGCTAAGCAAGATAAGCAACTATGTGATAGCAAGATATATGACAAAGAACAATATGGCTATCACAAAGTAAAGTGCATAAGTAAAGGGCTCGGGTCAGAGATAACCGAGGCACGCTGGAGACGACGATGTATCCCGAAGTTCACACCTCATGCGGATGCTAATCTCCATTTGGAGCGGTGTGGAGGCACAATGCTCCCAAGAAGCCACTAGAGCCACCAGAATCTCCTCACGCCTCAAGACAATGCAAGATGTCGTGATTCCACTAAGGGACCCTTGAGGGCGGTCACCGAACCTGCATAAATGGCAACCCTTGGGGCGGTCACCAACCCAGACACTTTGGCAACCCTTGGGGGCGGTCACTGAACTCATTAAATTGCTCGGGCGATCTCCACAACCTAATTGGAGACTCCTCGACGCTTGCCCGGAGCTTTACACCACAATGATTGAGCTCAACACCACTAACTGCCTAGGGCGCCCAAGCACCCAAGAGGAACAAGCTCAAGGGCACCAAGCACCCAAGAGTAATAAGCTTCTCAACTTGTAACTTCCACGTATCACCGTGGAGAACTCAAACCGATGCACCAAAAGCAATGGCAAGGGCACACGGAGTGCCCAAGTCCTTCTCTCTCAAATCCCACCAAAGCAACTAATGCTAGGGAGGAAAATGAGAGGAAGAACAAGAAGGAGAACACCAAGAACTCCAAGATCTAGATCCAAGGGGTTCCTCACAAAGAGGAGAAAGTGATTGGTGGAAATGTGGATCTAGATCTCTCTCTTTCCCCCAAAAACTAGCAAGAATCCATGAAGGGATTGAGAGATAGCAAGCTCGGAGAAGGTCAACAATGGGGAAGAACACGAGCTCAAAAGGATAAGGTTCAATGGGGAAGAAGACCCCTTTTATAGGAGGGGAAAATCCAACTGCTACCCCAATCAACAGCTCAAGACAGAGCGGTACTACCGCTAAGGAAGGGCGGTACTACCGCTGAGGGCGTACTACCGCTTCCCTACCTAGCGGTACTACCGCTGTTAAAGAGAAGGTCAAGGCCTCGCCCCAGAGCGGTACTACTGCTTAGGAAGAGCGGTACTACCGCCGAAAGCGGTACTACCGCTTCTATCGCCGCTACTAGTGCTGCAAAACCCGACACTTAAAAAACTTCGCTCGAGAATCGAGGCGGAAGTAGCTCAGACAAGACAAATGTATTCTACACGGCAAACTCCCAAGCGGTACTACTGTTCGGAGAGCGGCATTACCGCTTGAGCGGCATTACCGCCTCCGAGAGCGGTACTATCATTGGGGAGCTACGGCGGTACTACCACCGATGGTCACGGTACTACCGCTGGCACCAATCCTTAAGCCACAACCACGAAAACAAAGAATACTCCAAGGAAAACCAGAACTGCCATAACTTCTTCATATGAGCTCTAATTGAGCAAACTCAAGCTTGTTTGAAACAAGACAACGAGTAGCATCAAAACAGCGATCTACAAGGGTATGTAGATGCACTCTCCTTCCCTCGCTGCTGGTTTCTCCATAGATAGATCTTGGTGACACGAGGAAAATTTTGAATTTCTGCCACGCTCCCCCAACAAAGGGCATCATGAGCTAGGTCTATTATGTAGATTCTTTGCACGAGTAGAACACAAAGTAGTTGTGGGCGTTGATTTTGTTCAATATGCTTACCGCTACTAGTCCAATCTTGTTTCGACGGTATTGTGGGATGAAGCGGCCCGGACCGACCTTACACGCATTTTACGTGGAGACAAAGTTCCACCGAACGACATGCACTTGGTGCATAAGGTGGCTAGCGGGTGCCGCCTCTCCACTTTAGTCGGAACGGATTCGGCGAAAAGGGTCCTTATGAAGGGTAAATAGCAATTGGCATATCACGCTGTGGTTTTGCGAGGTAAGCAACGCTCTTGCTAGAAACCAGCCACGTAAACATGCAAACAACAATTAGAGGACGCCTAACTTGTTTTTGCAGTGGTATGCTATGTGATGTGATATGGCCAAGAAGAATGTGATGAATGATATGTGATGTATGAGATTGATCATGTTCTTGTAATAGGATTCACGACTTGCATGTCGATGAGTATGACAACCGGCAGGAGCCATAGGAGTTGTCTTTATTTATTGTATGACTGCGTGTCATTAAACAACGCCATGTAATTACTTTACTTTATTGCTAACCGGTAGCCATAGTAGTAGAAGTAATAGTTGGCGTAGACAACTTCATGAAGACACGATGATGGAGATCATTGAAAGATCGAGGATGTCGCCTAGAGGGGGGGTGAATAGGCGCTTTAATAATTACGGTTTAGGCTTGAACAAATGCGGAATAAACCTAGCGGTTAATTTGTCAAGCACAAAACCTACAACAACTAGGCTCACCTATGTGCACCAACAACTTATGCTAAGCAAGATAAGCAACTATGTGATAGCAAGATATATGACAAAGAACAATATGGCTATCACAAAGTAAAGTGCATAAGTAAAGGGGCTCGGGTAAGAGATAACCGAGGCACGCTGGAGACGACGATGTATCCCAAGTTCACACCCTTGCGGATGCTAATCTCCGCTTGGAGCGGTGTGGAGGCACAATGCTCCCCAAGAAGCCACTAGAGCCACCAGAATCTCCTCACGCCTCAAGACAATGCAAGATGTCGTGGATTCCACTAAGGGACCCTTGAGGGCGGTCACCGAACTTGCATAAATGGCAACCCTTGGGGCGGTCACCGAACCCAGACACTTTGGCAACCCTTGGGGCGGTCACTGAACTCCGTCAAATTGCTCGGGCGATCTCCACAACCTAATTGGAGACCCGACGCTTGCCTCGGAGCTTTACACCACAATGATTGAGCTCCGAACACCACTAACTGCCTAGGGCGCCCAAGCACCCAAGAGGAACAAGCTCAAGGGCACCAAGCACCCAAGAGTAATAAGCTTCTCAACTTGTAACTTCCACGTATCACCGTGGAGAACTCAAACCGATGCACCAAAAGCAATGGCAAGGGCACACGGAGTGCCCAAGTCCTTCTCTCTCAAATCCCACCAAAGCAACTAATGCTAGGGAGGAAAATGAGAGGAAGAACAAGAAGGAGAACACCAAGAACTCCAAGATCTAGATCCAAGGGGTTCCCTCACAAAGAGGAGAAAGTGATTGGTGGAAATGTGGATCTAGATCTCTCTCTCTTTCCCCAAAAACTAGCAAGAATCCATGAAGGGATTGAGAGATAGCAAGCTCGGAGAAGGTCAACAATGGGGAAGAACACGAGCTCAAAAGGATAAGGTTCAATGGGAAGAAGACCCCTTTATAGGAGGGGAAAATCCAACTGCTACCCCACCGAACAGCTCAAGACAGAGCGGTACTACCGCTAAGGAAGGGCGGTACTACCACCGAGGGGCGGTACTACCGCTCCCTACCTAGCGGTACTACTGCGTTAAAGAGAAGGTCAAGGCTCTGCCCCAGAGCGGTACTATCATTAGAAGAGCGGTACTACCGCTCAGAGCGGTACTACCGCTTCTACTGCCGCTACTAGTGCCGCAAAAACCCGACATTTAAAAACTTCGTTCGAGAATCGAGGCGGAAGTAGCCCAGACGACAGCGGTATTACGGTTAAACTCCCAAGCGGTACTACTGCTCGGAGAGCGGTACTACCGCTTGAGCGGTATCATTCGAGAGCGGGTACTATCATCGAGAGCGTACTACTGGGGAGCTACGGGCGGTACTACCACGATGGTCACGGTACTACCGCTGGCACCAATCCCAAGCCACAACCACGAAAACAAAGAATACTCCAAGGAAAACCAGAACTGCCATAACTTCTTCATATGAGCTCGAATTGAGCAAACTCAAGCTTGTTTGAAACAAGACAACGAGTAGCATCAAAACAGCGATCTACAAGGGTATGTAGATGCACTCTCCTTCCCCTCGCTGCTGGTTTCTCCATAGATAGATCTTGGTGACACGAGGGAAAATTTTGAATTTCGCCACGTTCCCCAACAAAGGGCATCATGAGCTAGGTCTATTGCGTAGATTCTTTGCACGCAGTAGAACACAAAGTAGTTGTGGGCGTTGATTTTGTTCAATATGCTTACCGTTACTAGTCCAATCTTGTTTCGACGGTATTGTGGGATGAAGCGGCCGGACCGACCTTTACACGCATTTCCACGTGAGACAGGTTCCACCGACCGACATGCACTTGGTGCATAAGGTGGCTAGCGGGTGCCATCTCTCCCACTTTAGTCGGAACGGATTCGATGAAAAGGGTCCTTATGAAGGGTAAATAGCAATTGGCATATCACGTTGTGGTTTTATGAGGTAAGCAACGTTCTTGCTAGAAACCAGCCACGTAAAACATGCAAACAACAATTAGAGGACGTCTAACTTGTTTTTGCAGGGTATGCTATGTGATGTGATATGGCCAAGAAGAATGTGATGAATGATATGTGATGTATGAGATTGATCATGTTCTTGTAATAGGATTCACGACTTGCATGTCGATGAGTATGACAACCGGCAGTCTTTATTTATTGTATGACCTGCGTGTCATTAAACAACGCCATGTAATTACTTTACTTTATTGCTAACGGTAGCCATAGTAGTAGAAGTAATAGTTGGCGAGACAACTTCATGAAGACACGATGATGGAGATCACTGCAACCCCGAGGCGGCCGCCCCGCGGGGGGGGGGCGAATAGGCGCTTTAAAATAATTACGGTTTAGGCTTGAACAAATGCGGAATAAACCTAGCGGTTAATTTGTCAAGCACAAAACCTACAACAACTAGGCTCACCTATGTGCACCAACAACTTATGCTAAGCAAGATAAGCAACTATGTGATAGCAAGATATATGACAAAGAACAATATGGCTATCACAAAGTAAAGTGCATAAGTAAAGGGCTCGGGTAAGAGATAACCGAGGCACGCTGGAGACGCATTTATGTATCCCGAAGTTCACACCCTTGCGGATGCTAATCTCCGCTTGGAGCGGTGTGGAGGCACAATGCTCCCCAAGAAGCCACTAGAGCCACCGTAATCTCCTCACGCCTCAAGACAATGCAAGATGTCGTGATTCCACTAAGGGACCCTTGAGGCGGTCACCGAACCCGTACAAATGGCAACCCTTGGGGCGGTCACCGAACCCAGACACTTTGGCAACCCTTGGGGCGGTCACGGAACCCGTCAAATTGCTCGGGCGATCTCCACAACCTAATTGGAGACCCGACGCTTGCCCGGAGCTTTACACCACAATGATTGAGCTCGAACACCACCAACTGCCTAGGGCGCCCAAGCACCCAAGAGGAACAAGCTCAAGGGCACCAAGCACCCAAGAGTAATAAGCTTCTCAACTTGTAACTTCCACGTATCACCGTGGAGAACTCAAACCGATGCACCAAAAGCAATGGCAAGGGCACACGAGTGCCTAAGTCCTTCTCTCTCAAATCCCACCAAAGCAACTAATGCTAGGGAGGAAAATGAGAGGAAGAACAAGAAGGAGAACACCAAGAACTCCAAGATCTAGATCCAAGGGGTTCCCCTCACAAAGAGGAGAAAGTGATTGGTGGAAATGTGGATCTAGATCTCCTCTCTCTTTTCCCCCAAAAACTAGCAAGAATCCATGAAGGGATTGAGAGATAGCAAGCTCGGAGAAGGTCAACAATGGGGGAAGAACACGAGCTCAAAAGGATAAGGTTCAATGGGGAAGAAGACCCCCTTTTATAGGAGGGGGAAAATCCAACTGTTACTCCCACCGAACAGCCTCGACAGGCGGTACTACCGCTAAGGAAGGGCGGTACTACCGCTGAGGCGGTACTACCGCTCCTACCTAGCAGTACTACAGCGTTAAAGAGAAGGTCAAGGCCACGGCCCAGGCGGTACTACCGCTAGGGAAGGCGGCATTACGGCTAGAAGAGCGGCATTACCGCTCAGAGCGGTACTACCGCTTCTCGCCGCTACTAGTGCCGCAAAACCCGACACGAAAAACTTCGTTCGAGAATCGAGGCGGAAGTAGCCCAGACGACAGCGGTACTACGGCCGAAACTCCCAAGCGGTACTACTGCTCGGAGAGCGGTACTACCGCTTGAGCGGTACTACTGGCCCGAGAGCGTACTATCATTGGGAGCTACTGGCGGTACTACCACTGATGGTCACGGTACTATCACTGGCACCAATCCTTAAGCCACAACCACGAAAACAAAGAATACTCCAAGGAAAACCAGAAGCGCCATAACTTCTTCATATGAGCTCGAATTGAGCAAACTCAAGCTTGTTTGAAACAAGACAACGAGTAGCATCAAAACAGCGATCTACAAGGGTATGTAGATGCACTCTCCTTCCCTCGTTGCTGGTTTCTCCATAGATAGATCTTGGTGACACGAGGGAAAATTTTGAATTTCGCCACGTTCCCCAACAGTGGCATCATGAGCTAGGTCTATTGCGTAGATTCTTTGCACGAGTAGAACACAAAGTAGTTGTGGGCGTTGATTTTGTTCAATATGCTTACCGTTACTAGTCCAATCTTGTTTCGACGGTATTGTGGGATGAAGCGGCCGGACCGACCTTACACGCATACTCTTCGTGAGACAGGTTCCACCGAATCGACATGCACTTGGTGCATAAGGTGGCTAGCGGGTGCAGTCTCTCCCACTTTAGTCGGAACGGATTCGATGAAAAGGGTCCTTATGAAGGGTAAATAGCAATTGGCATATCACGTTGTGGTTTTATGAGGTAATCAACGTTCTTGCTAGAAACCAGCCACGTAAAACATGCAAACAACAATTAGAGGACGTCTAACTTGTTTTTGCAGGGTATGCTATGTGATGTGATATGGCCAAGAAGAATGTGATGAATGATATGTGATGTATGAGATTGATCATGTTCTTGTAATAGGATTCACGACTTGCATGTCGATGAGTATGACAACGGCAGGAGCCATAGGAGTTGTCTTTATTTATTGTATGACCTGCGTGTCATTAAACAACGCCATGTAATTACTTTACTTTATTGCTAACCGGTAGCCATAGTAGTAGAAGTAATAGTTGGCGAGACAACTTCATGAAGACACGATGATGGAGATCATTGAAAGATCGAGGATGTCGCCTAGAGGGGGTGAATAGGCGCTTTAAAATAATTACGGTTTAGGCTTGAACAAATACGGAATAAACCTAGCGGTTAATTTGTCAAGCACAAAACCTACAACAACTAGGCTCACCTATGTGCACCAACAACTTATGCTAAGCAAGATAAGCAACTATGTGGTAGCAAGATATATGACAAAGAACAATATGGCTATCACAAAGTAAAGTGCATAAGTAAAGGGGCTCGGGTAAGAGATAACCGAGGCACGCTGGAGACGACGATGTATCGAAGTTCACACCCTTGCGGATGCTAATCTCCGTTTGGAGCGGTGTGGAGGCACAATGCTCCCAAGAAGCCACTAGAGCCACCGTAATCTCCTCACGCCAAGCACAATGCAAGATGTCGTGATTCCACTAAAGGGACCCTTGAGGGCGGTCACGAACCCGTACAAATGGCAACCCTTGGGGCGGTCACGAACCCGTACACTTTGGCAACCCTTGGGGCGGTCACGGAACCCGTCAAATTGCTCAGGCGATCTCCACAACCTAATTGGAGACCCCGACGCTTGCCGAGCTTTACACCACAATGATTGAGCTCCGAACACCACCAACCGTCTAGGGCGCCCAAGCACCCAAGAGGAACAAGCTCAAGGGCACCAAGCACCCAAGAGTAATAAGCTTCTCAACTTGTAACTTCCACGTATCACCGTGGAGAACTCAAACCGATGCACCAAAAGCAATGGCAAGGGCACACGGAGTGCCCAAGTCCTTCTCTCTCAAATCCCACCAAAGCAACTAATGCTAGGGAGGAAAATGAGAGGAAGAACAAGAAGGAGAACACCAAGAACTCCAAGATCTAGATCCAAGGGTTCCCCTCACAAAGAGGAGAAAGTGATTGGTGGAAATGTGGATCTAGATCTCCTCTCTTTTCCCCCAAAACTAGCAAGAATCCATGAGGGGATTGAGAGATAGCAAGCTCGGAGAAGGTCAACAATGGGGGAAGAACACGAGCTCAAAAGGATAAGGTTCAATGGGGAAGAAGACCCCCTTTTATAGGAGGGGGAAAATCCAACTGTTACCCCACTGAACAGCCCCGCACAGAGCGGTACTACCGCTAAGGAAGGGCGGTACTACCGCTCCCTACCTAGCGGTACTACTGCACAAGAAGAGAAGGTCAAGGCTCGGCCCCAGAGCGGTACTACCGCTTAGGGAAGAGCGGTACTACCGCTCGAGCGGTACTACCGCTTCTCGCCGCTACTAGTGCCATAAAACCCGACACGAAAAACTTCGTTCGAGAATCGAGGCGGAGTAGCCCAGACGCACAATGGGCATTACTACGGCCGAAACTCCCAAGCGGTACTACTGTTCGGAGAGCGGTACTACCGCTGAGCGGTACTACCGCTCGAGGCCCGGTACTACGGCTGGGGAGCTCTGGCGGTACTACCCTTGATGGTCACGCAGTACTACCGCTGGCACCAATCCTTAAGCCACAACCACGAAAACAAAGAATACTCCAAGGAAAACCAGAACTGCCATAACTTCTTCATATGAGCTCCGAATTGAGCAAACTCAAGCTTGTTTGAAACAAGACAACGAGTAGCATCAAAACAGCGATCTACAAGGGTATGTAGATGCACTCTCCTTCCCTCGTTGCTGGTTTCTCCATAGATAGATCTTGGTGACACGTAGGAAAATTTTGAATTTCTGCTACGTTCCCCAACTATGGCATCATGAGCTAGGTCTATTGCGTAGATTCTTTGCACGAGTAGAACACAAAGTAGTTGTGGGCGTTGATTTTGTTCATTATGCTTACCGTTACTAGTCCAATCTTGTTTCGACGGTATTGTGGGATGAAGCGGCCGGACCGACCTTACACGTACTCTTCGTGAGACAGGTTCCACATGACATGCACTTGGTGCATAAGGTGGCTAAGCGGTGCCGATCTCTCCCACTTTAGTCGAACGGATTCGATGAAAAGGGTCCTTATGAAGGGTAAATAGCAATTGGCATATCACGTTGTGGTTTTGCGTAGGTAAGCAACGTTCTTGCTAGAAACCAGCCACGTAAAACATGCAAACAACAATTAGAGGGCGTCTAACTTGTTTTTGCAGGGTATGCTATGTGATGTGATATGGCCAAGAAGAATGTGATGAATGATATGTGATGTATGAGATTGATCATGTTCTTGTAATAGGATTCACGACTTGCATGTCGATGAGTATGACAACCGGCAGAGCCATAGGAGTTGTCTTTATTTATTGTATGACCTGCGTGTCATTAAACAACGCCATGTAATTACTTTACTTTATTGCTAACCGGTAGCCATAGTAGTAGAAGTAATAGTTGGCGAGACAACTTCATGAAGACACGATGATGGAGATCATTGAAAGATCGAGGATGTCGCCTAGAGGGGGGGGGGGTGAATAGGCGCTTTAAAATAATTACGGTTTAGGCTTGAACAAATGCGGAATAAACCTAGCGGTTAATTTGTCAAGCACAAAACCTACAACAACTAGGCTCACCTATGTGCACCAACAACTTATGCTAAGCAAGATAAGCAACTATGTGATAGCAAGATATATGACAAAGAACAATATGGCTATCACAAAGTAAAAGCACATAAGTAAAGGGGCTCGGGTAAGAGATAACCGAGGCACGCTGGAGGCGATGTATCGAAGTTCACACCCTTGCGGATGCTAATCTCCGTTTGGAGGCGGTGTGGAGGCACAATGCTCCCCAAGAAGCCACTAGAGCCACTGTAATCTCCTCACGCCCTCGACAATGCAAGATGTCGTGATTCCACTAAGGGACCCTTGAGGGCGGTCACCGAACCCGTACAAATGGCAACCCTTGGGGCGGTCACCGAACCCGTACACTTTGGCAACCCTTGGGGCGGTCACGGAACCCGTCAAATTGCTCAGGCGATCTCCACAACCTAATTGGAGACCCGACGCTTGCCGGAGCTTTACACCACAATGATTGAGCTTGAACACCACCAACCGTCTAGGGCGCCCAAGCACCCAAGAGGAACAAGCTCAAGGGCACCAAGCACCCAAGAGTAATAAGCTTCTCAACTTGTAACTTCCACGTATCACCGTGGAGAACTCAAACCGATGCACCAAAAGCAATGGCAAGGGCACACGGAGTGCCAAGTCCTTCTCTCTCAAATCCCACCAAAGCAACTAATGCTAGGGAGGAAAATGAGAGGAAGAACAAGAAGGAGAACACCAAGAACTCCAAGATCTAGATCCAAGGGGTTCCCCTCACAAAGAGGAGAAAGTGATTGGTGGAAATGTGGATCTAGATCTCCTCTCTCTTTTCCCCCAAAAACTAGCAAGAATCCATGAAGGGATTGAGAGATAGCAAGCTCGGAGAAGGTCAACAATGGGGGAAGAACACGAGCTCAAAGGATAAGGTTCAATGGGGAAGAAGACCCCTTTTATAGGAGGGAAAATCCAGCTGTTACCCCTTGAACAGCCCATACAGAGCGGTACTACCGCTAAGGAAGAAGCGGTACTACCGCTGAGGCGGTACTACCGCTCCCTACCTAAGCGGTACTACCGCGTTAAAGAGAAGGTCAAGGCCACAGCCCCAGGCGGTACTACCGCTAGGGAAGAGCGGTACTACCGCTCAGGCGGTACTACCGCTTCTCTTGCCGCTACTAGTGCCATAAAACCCGACACGAAAAACTTCGTTCGAGAATCGAGGCCAGTAGCCCAGACGACAATGGTACTACTGACGGCCGAAACTCCCAAGCGGTACTACCGTTCGGAGAGCGGTACTACCGCTTGGAGCGGTACTACCGCTCCGAGAGCGGTACTACCGCTGGGGAGCTACGGCGGTACTACCACTGATGGTCACGGTACTACCGCTGGCACCAATCCTTAAGCCACAACCACGAAAACAAAGAATACTCCAAGGAAAACCAGAACTGCCATAACTTCTTCATATGAGCTCCGAATTGAGCAAACTCAAGCTTGTTTGAAACAAGACAACGAGTAGCATCAAAACAGCGATCTACAAGGGTATGTAGATGCACTCTCCTTCCCCTCGTTGCTGGTTTCTCCATAGATAGATCTTGGTGACACGTGGGAAAATTTTGAATTTCTGCCACGTTCCCCAGCGATGGCATCATGAGCTAGGTCTATTCGTAGATTCTTTGCACGAGTAGAACACAAAGTAGTTGTGGGCGTTGATTTTGTTCAATATGCTTACCGTTACTAGTCCAATCTTGTTTGACGGTATTGTGGGATGAAGCGGCCCGGACCGACCTTACGTGCTCTTCGTGAGACAGGTTCCACCGGTGACATGCACTTGGTGCATAAGGTGGCTAGCGGGTGCCGATCTCTCCCACTTTAGTCGGAACGGATTCGATGAAAAGGGTCCTTATGAAGGGTAAATAGCAATTGGCATATCACGTTGTGGTTTTGCGTAGGTAAGCAACGTTCTTGCTAGAAACCAGCCACGTAAAACATGCAAACAACAATTAGAGGGGCGTCTAACTTGTTTTTTGCGGGGTATGCTATGTGATGTGATATGGCCAAGAAGAATGTGATGAATGATATGTGATGTATGAGATTGATCATGTTCTTGTAATAGGATTCACGACTTGCATGCCGATGAGTATGACAACGGCGAGGAGCCATAGGAGTTGTCTTTATTTATTGTATGACCTGCGTGTCATTAAACAACGCCATGTAATTACTTTACTTTATTGCTAACCGGTAGCCATAGTAGTAGAAGTAATAGTTGGCGAGACAACTTCATGAAGACACGATGATGGAGATCATTGAAAGATCGAGGATGTAAGCCTAGAGGGGGGGGTGAAAAGGCGCATTAAAAAAATTACCTTTTAGGCTTCAACAAATGCGGAA
Source organism: Aegilops bicornis (assembly GCA_021605145.1). Lineage (NCBI taxonomy): Eukaryota > Viridiplantae > Streptophyta > Magnoliopsida > Poales > Poaceae > Aegilops > Aegilops bicornis. Next base: position 125,288,564 of record CM038675.1, on the reverse strand, counting down.
TAAACCTAGCGGATAATTTGTCAAGCACAAAACCTACAACAACTAGGCTCACCTATGTTCACCAACAACATATTCTAATCAAGATAAGCAACAATCTGAAAGCAAGAAATATTACAAAGAACAATCTGGCTATCACAAAGTAAAGTGCATAAGTAAAGGGGCTCGGGTAAGAGATAACCGAGGCACGCGGAGGCGACGATGTATCCGAAGTTCACACCCTTGCGGATGCTAATCTCCGTTTGGAGGCGGTGTGGAGGCACAATGCTCCCCAAGAAGCCACTAGAGCCACCGTAATCTCCTCACGCCCTCGCACAATGCAAGATGTCGTTGATTCCACTAAGGGACCCTTGAGGCGGTCACCGAACCTGCATTACAAATGGCAACCCTTGGGGCGGTCACCGAACCCGTACACTTTGGCAACCCTTGGGGCGGTCACGGAACCCGTCAAATTGCTCAGGCGATCTCCACAACCTAATTGGAGACCCGGACGCTTGCCGGAGCTTTACACCACAATGATTGAGCTCTGAACACCACCAACCGTCTAGGGCGCCCAAGCACCCAAGAGGAACAAGCTCAAGGGCACCAAGCACCCAAGAGTAATAAGCTTCTCAACTTGTAACTTCCACGTATCACCGTGGAGAACTCAAACCGATGCACCAAAAGCAATGGCAAGGGCACACGGAGTGCCCAAGTCCTTCTCTCTCAAATCCCACCAAAGCAACTAATGCTAGGGAGGAAAATGAGAGGAAGAACAAGAAGGAGAACACCAAGAACTCCAAGATCTAGATCCAAGGGTTCCCCCTCACAAAGAGGAGAAAGTGATTGGTGGAAATGTGGATCTAGATCTCCTCTCTCTTTTCCCCAAAAACTAGCAAGAATCCATGAAGGGATTGAGAGATAGCAAGCTCGGAGAAGGTCAACAATGGGGGAAGAACACGAGCTCAAAAGGATAAGGTTCAATGGGAAGAAGACCCCTTTTATAGGAGGGAAAATCCAACTGTTACCCCAATGAACAGCCCGCCTGAGGCGGTACTACCGCTAAGGAAGGGCGGTACTACCGCTGAGGCGGTACTACCGCTCCTACCTAAGCGGTACTACCGCGTTAAAGAGAAGGTCAAGGCCACAGCCCCAGAGCGGTACTACCGCTAGGAAGAGCGGTGATTACCGCAGCGTACTACCGCTCGAGCGGTACTACCGCTTCTCTGCCGCTACTAGTGCCGCAAAACCCGACGAAAAACTTCGTTCGAGAATCGAGGCGGAAGTAGCCCAGACGCCTGCGGTACTCTGGCGAAACTCCCAGCGGTACTACCGTTCGGAGAGCGGTACTACCGCTTGGGCGGGTACTACCGCTCGAGAGCGGTACTATCATTGGGGAGCTCTGGCGGTACTACCAGCGATGGTCACGGTACTACAGCTGGCACCAATCATAAGCCACAACCACGAAAACAAAGAATACTCCAAGGAAAACCAGAACTGCCATAACTTCTTCATATGAGCTCGAATTGAGCAAACTCAAGCTTGTTTGAAACAAGACAACGAGTAGCATCAAAACAGCGATCTACAAGGGTATGTAGATGCACTCTCCTTCCCTCGTTGCTGGTTTCTCCATAGATAGATCTTGGTGACACGTGGGAAAATTTTGAATTTACGCCTCGTTCCCCATGGTGGCATCATGAGCTAGGTCTATTGCGTAGATTCTTTGCACGAGTAGAACACAAAGTAGTTGTGGGCGTTGATTTTGTTCAATATGCTTACCGTTACTAGTCCAATCTTGTTTGACGGTATTGTGGGATGAAGCGGCCGGACCGACCTTACCGCGTACTCTTACGTGAGGCAGGTTCCACCGGCGACATGCACTTGGTGCATAAGGTGGCTAAGCGGGTGCCGATCTCTCCCACTTTAGTCGGAACGGATTCGATGAAAAGGGTCCTTATGAAGGGTAAATAGCAATTGGCATATCACGTTGTGGTTTTGCGTAGGTAAGCAACGTTCTTGCTAGAAACCAGCCACGTAAAACATGCAAACAACAATTAGAGGACGTCTAACTTGTTTTTGCAGGGTATGCTATGTGATGTGATATGGCCAAGAAGAATGTGATGAATGATATGTGATGTATGAGATTGATCATGTTCTTGTAATAGGATTCACGACTTGCATGTCGATGAGTATGACAACCGGCGGGAATATAGGAGTTGTCTTTATTTATTGTATGACCTGCGTGTCATTAAACAACGCCATGTAATTACTTTACTTTATTGCTAACGGTAGCCATAGTAGTAGAAGTAATAGTTGGCGAGACAACTTCATGAAGACACGATGATGGAGATCATTGAAAGATCGAGGATGTCGCCTAGAGGGGGTGAATAGGCGCTTTAAAATAATTACGGTTTAGGCTTGAACAAATGCGGAATAAACCTAGCGGTTAATTTGTCAAGCACAAAACCTACAACAACTAGGCTCACCTATGTGCACCAACAACTTATGCTAAGCAAGATAAGCAACTATGTGATAGCAAGATATATGACAAAAGAACAATATGGCTATCACAAAGTAAAGTGCATAAGTAAAGGGGCTCGGGTAAGAGATAACCGAGGCAGCGGAGGCGACGATGTATCGAAGTTCACACCCTTGCGGATGCTAATCTCCGTTTGGAGCGGTGTGGAGGCACAATGCTCCCCAAGAAGCCACTAGAGCCACCGTAATCTCCTCACGCCCTCGCACAATGCAAGATGTCGTGATTCCACTAAGGGACCCTTGAGGGCGGTCACCGAACCCGTACAAATGGCAACCCTTGGGGGCGGTCACCGAACCGTACACTTTGGCAACCCTTGAGGCGGTCACGGAACCCGTCAAATTGCTCAGGCGATCTCCACAACCTAATTGGAGACCCCGGCTTGCAGGAGCTTTACACCACAATGATTGAGCTCTGAACACCACCAATAACCGTCTAGAGGCGCCCAAGCACCCAAGAGGAACAAGCTCAAGGGCACCAAGCACCCAAGAGTAATAAGCTTCTCAACTTGTAACTTCCACGTATCACCGTGGAGAACTCAAACCGATGCACCAAAAGCAATGGCAAGGGCACACGGAGTGCCAAGTCCTTCTCTCTCAAATCCCACCAAAGCAACTAATGCTAGGGAGGAAAATGAGAGGAAGAACAAGAAGGAGAACACCAAGAACTCCAAGATCTAGATCCAAGGGGTTCCCCTCACAAAGAGGAGAAAGTGATTGGTGGAAATGTGGATCTAGATCTCCTCTCTCTTTTCCCCCAAAAACTAGCAAGAATCCATGGAGGATTGAGAGATAGCAAGCTCGGAGAAGGTCAACAATGGGGGAAGAACACGAGCTCAAAAGGATGAGGTTCAATGGGGAAGAAGACCCCTTTTATAGGAGGGAAAATCCAACTGTTACCCCTTTGAACAGCCCATGAAGCGGTACTACCGCTAAGGAAGGCGGTACTACCGCTGAGGCGGTACTACCGCTCCTACCTAGCGGTACTACCGCGTTAAAGAGAAGGTCAAGGCCACGGCCCAGGCGGTACTACCGCTAGGGAAGAGCGGTACTACCGCTCAGGCGGTACTACCGCTTCTCTGCCGCTACTAGTGCCATAAAACCCGACCACGAAAAAACCGTTCGAGAATCGGCGGAAGTAGCCAGACGCACAGTACTACGGCGAAACTCCCAAGCGGTACTACCGTTCGGGAGAGCGGTACTACCGCTTGGTACTACCGCTCGAGAGCGGTACTACCAGCTGGGGAGCTCTGGCGGTACTACCACTGATGGTCACGCAGTACTACGCTGGCACCAATCCTTAAGCCACAACCACGAAAACAAAGAATACTCCAAGGAAAACCAGAACTGCCATAACTTCTTCATATGAGCTCCGAATTGAGCAAACTCAAGCTTGTTTGAAACAAGACAACGAGTAGCATCAAAACAGCGATCTACAAGGGTATGTAGATGCACTCTCCTTCCCCTCGTTGCTGGTTTCTCCATAGATAGATCTTGGTGACACGTAGGAAAATTTTGAATTTACGCTTTCACGTTCCCCAGCGATGGCATCATGAGCTAGGTCTATTGCGTAGATTCTTTGCACGAGTAGAACACAAAGTAGTTGTGGGCGTTGATTTTATTCAATATGCTTACCGTTACTAGTCCAATCTTGTTTGACGGTATTGTGGGATGAAGCGGCCGGACCGACCTTACACGTACTCTTCGTGAGGCAGGTTCCACCGGCGACATGCACTTGGTGCATAAGGTGGCTAGCGGGTGCCAGTCTCTCCCACTTTAGTCGGAGCGGATTCGATGAAAAGGGTCCTTATGAAGGGTAAATAGCAATTGGCATATCACGTTGTGGTTTTGCGTAGGTAAGCAACGTTCTTGCTAGAAACCAGCCACGTAAAACATGCAAACAACAATTAGAGGACGTCTAACTTGTTTTTGCGAGGGTATGCTATGTGATGTGATATGGCCAAGAAGAATGTGATGAATGATATGTGATGTATGAGATTGATCATGTTCTTGTAATAGGATTCACGACTTGCATGTCGATGAGTATGACAACGGCGAGAGCCATAGGAGTTGTCTTTATTTATTGTATGACCTGCGTGTCATTAAACAACGCCATGTAATTACTTTACTTTATTGCTAACCGGTAGCCATAGTAGTAGAAGTAATAGTTGGCGAGACAACTTCATGAAGACACGATGATGGAGATCATTGAAAGATCGAGGATGTCGCCTAGAGGGGGTGAATAGGCGCTTTAAAATAATTACGGTTTAGGCTTGAACAAATGCGGAATAAACCTAGCGGTTAATTTGTCAAGCACAAAACCTACAACAACTAGGCTCACCTATGTGCACCAACAACTTATGCTAAGCAAGATAAGCAACTATGTGATAGCAAGATATATGACAAAGAACAATATGGCTATCACAAAGTAAAGTGCATAAGTAAAGGGGCTCGGGTAAGAGATAACCGAGGCACGCGGAGGCGGCGATGTATCCCGAAGTTCACACCCTTGCGGATGCTAATCTCCGTTTGGAGGCGGTGTGGAGGCACAATGCTCCCCAAGAAGCCACTAGAGCCACGTAATCTCCTCACGCCCTCGCACAATGCAAGATGTCGTGATTCCACTAAGGGACCCTTGAGGGCGGTCACGAACCCGTACAAATGGCAACCCTTGGGGCGGTCACGAACCCGTACACTTTGGCAACCCTTGGGGCGGTCACGGAACCCGTCAAATTGCTCAGGCGATCTCCACAACCTAATTGGAGACCCGGCGCTTGCAGGAGCTTTACACCACAATGATTGAGCTCGAACACCACCAACCGTCTAGGGCGCCCAAGCACCCAAGAGGAACAAGCTCAAGGGCACCAAGCACCCAAGAGTAATAAGCTTCTCAACTTGTAACTTCCACGTATCACCGTGGAGAACTCAAACCGATGCACCAAAAGCAATGGCAAGGGCACACGGAGTGCCAAGTCCTTCTCTCTCAAATCCACCAAAGCAACTAATGCTAGGGAGGAAAATGAGAGGAAGAACAAGAAGGAGAACACCAAGAACTCCAAGATCTAGATCCAAGGGGTTCCCCTCACAAAGAGGAGAAAGTGATTGGTGGAAATGTGGATCTAGATCTCCTCTCTCTTTTCCCCAAAAACTAGCAAGAATCCATGAAGGGATTGAGAGATAGCAAGCTCGGAGAAGGTCAACAATGGGGGAAGAACACGAGCTCAAAAGGATAAGGTTCAATGGGGAAGAAGACCCCTTTTATAGGAGGGAAAATCCAACTGTTACCCCTTGAACAGCCTTTCAAGAGCGGTACTACCGCTAAGGAAGGCGGTACTACCGCTCCTACCTAAGCGGTACTACCGCGTTAAAGAGAAGGTCAAGGCCCTGGCCCAGGCGGTACTACCGCTAGGGAAGAGCGGTACTACCGCTCGAGCGGTACTACCGCTTCTCTGCCGCTACTAGTGCCGCAAAACCCGACCACGAAAAACTTCGTTCGAGAATCGAGGCGGAAGTAGCCAGACGCACAATGATTACTACGGCCGAAACTCCCAAGCGGTACTACCGTTCGGAGAGCGGTACTACCGCTTGAGCGTACTACCGCTCGAGGCGGTACTACCGCTGAGGAGCTCTGGCGGTACTACCACCGATGGTCACGGTACTACCGCTGGCACCAATCCTTAAGCCACAACCACGAAAACAAAGAATACTCCAAGGAAAACCAGAACTGCCATAACTTCTTCATATGAGCTCCGAATTGAGCAAACTCAAGCTTGTTTGAAACAAGACAACGAGTAGCATCAAAACAGCGATCTACAAGGGTATGTAGATGCACTCTCCTTCCCCTCGTTGCTGGTTTCTCCATAGATAGATCTTGGTGACACGTAGGAAAATTTTGAATTTACGCTCGTTCCCCAGCGATGGCATCATGAGCTAGGTCTATTGCGTAGATTCTTTGCACGAGTAGAACACAAAGTAGTTGTGGGCGTTGATTTTGTTCAATATGCTTACCGTTACTAGTCCAATCTTGTTTCGACGGTATTGTGGGATGAAGCGGCCGGACCGACCTTACACGTACTCTTACGTGAGGCAGGTTCCACCGGCCGACATGCACTTGGTGCATAAGGTGGCTAGCGGGTGCCGATCTCTCCCACTTTAGTCGAACGGATTCGATGAAAAGGGTCCTTATGAAGGGTAAATAGCAATTGGCATATCACGTTGTGGTTTTGCGTAGGTAAGCAACGTTCTTGCTAGAAACCAGCCACGTAAAACATGCAAACAACAATTAGAGGACGTCTAACTTGTTTTTGCAGGGTATGCTATGTGATGTGATATGGCCAAGAAGAATGTGATGAATGATATGTGATGTATGAGATTGATCATGTTCTTGTAATAGGATTCACGACTTGCATGTCGATGAGTATGACAACCGGCAGGAGCCATAGGAGTTGTCTTTATTTATTGTATGACCTGCGTGTCATTAAACAACGCCATGTAATTACTTTACTTTATTGCTAACGGTAGCCATAGTAGTAGAAGTAATAGTTGGCGAGACAACTTCATGAAGACACGATGATGGAGATCATTGAAAGATCGAGGATGTCGCCTAGAGGGGGTGAATAGGCGCTTTAAAATAATTACGGTTTAGGCTTGAACAAATGCGGAATAAACCTAGCGGTTAATTTGTCAAGCACAAAACCTACAACAACTAGGCTCACCTATGTGCACCAACAACTTATGCTAAGCAAGATAAGCAACTATGTGATAGCAAGATATATGACAAAGAACAATATGGCTATCACAAAGTAAAGTGCATAAGTAAAGGGGCTCGGGTAAGAGATAACCGAGGCACGCGGAGGCGGCGATGTATCCCGAAGTTCACACCCTTGCGGATGCTAATCTCCGTTTGGAGGCGGTGTGGAGGCACAATGCTCCCCAAGAAGCCACTAGAGCCACCGTAATCTCCTCACGCCCTCGCACAATGCAAGATGTCGTGATTCCACTAAAGGACCCTTGAGGCGGTCACCGAACCCGTACAAATGGCAACCCTTGGGGCGGTCACCGAACCCGTACACTTTGGCAACCCTTGGGGGCGGTCACCGGAACCCGTCAAATTGCTCGGGGCGATCTCCACAACCTAATTGGAGACCCCGACGCTTGCCCGGAGCTTTACACCACAATGATTGAGCTCCGAACACCACCAACCGTCTAGAGGCGCCCAAGCACCCAAGAGGAACAAGCTCAAGGGCACCAAGCACCCAAGAGTAATAAGCTTCTCAACTTGTAACTTCCACGTATCACCGTGGAGAACTCAAACCGATGCACCAAAAGCAATGGCAAGGGCACACGGAGTGCCAAGTCCTTCTCTCTCAAATCCCACCAAAGCAACTAATGCTAGGGAGGAAAATGAGAGGAAGAACAAGAAGGAGAACACCAAGAACTCCAAGATCTAGATCCAAGGGGTTCCCCTCACAAAGAGGAGAAAGTGATTGGTGGAAATGTGGATCTAGATCTCCTCTCTCTTTCCCCCAAAAACTAGCAAGAATCCATGAAGGGATTGAGAGATAGCAAGCTCGGAGAAGGTCAACAATGGGGGAAGAACACGAGCTCAAAAGGATAAGGTTCAATGGGAAGAAGACCCCTTTTATAGGAGGGGGAAAATCCAACTGTTACCCCACTGAACAGCCCCGCACAGAGCGGTACTACCGCTAAGGAAGGGCGGTACTACCGCTGAGGGCGGTACTACCGCTCCCTACCTAGCGGTACTACCGCGTTAAAGAGAAGGTCAAGGCCCTGGCCCCAGAGCGGTACTACCGCTAGGGAAGAGCGGTACTACCGCTTCTACTGCCGCTACTAGTGCCGCAAAACCCGACACGAAAAACTTCGTTCGAGAATCGAGGCGAAGTAGCCGGATGCACAGCGTACTACGGCCGAAACTCCCAAGCGGTACTACCGTTCGGAGAGCGGTACTACCGCTTGGAGCGGTACTACCGCTCCGAGAGCGGTACTACCGCTGGGGAGCTACGGCGGTACTACCACTGATGGTCACGGTACTACCGCTTGGAGCGGTACTACCGCTCCGAGAGCGGTACTACCGCTGGGGAGCTACGGCGGTACTACCACTGATGGTCACGGTACTGCCGCTGGCACCAATCCTTAAGCCACAACCACGAAAACAAAGAATACTCCAAGGAAAACCAGAATCGCCATAACTTCTTCATATGAGCTCCGAATTGAGCAAACTCAAGCTTGTTTGAAACAAGACAACGAGTAGCATCAAAACAACGATCTACAAGGGTATGTAGATGCACTCTCCTTCCCCTCGTTGCTGGTTTCTCCATAGATAGATCTTGGTGACACGTAGGAAAATTTTGAATTTCTGCTACGTTCCCCAACAGTGGCATCATGAGCTAGGTCTATTGCGTAGATTCTTTGCACGAGTAGAACACAAAGTAGTTGTGGGCGTTGATTTTGTTCAATATGCTTACCGTTACTAGTCCAATCTTGTTTCGACGGTATTGTGGGATGAAGCGGCCGGACCGACCTTACGTACTCTTACGTGAGGCGAGTTCCACCGGTGACATGCACTTGGTGCATAAGGTGGCTAGCGGGTGCCAGTCTCTCCCACTTTAGTCGGAACGGATTCGATGAAAAGGGTCCTTATGAAGGGTAAATAGCAATTGGCATATCACGTTGTGGTTTTGCGTGGGTAAGCAACGTTCTTGCTAGAAACCAGCCACGTAAAACATGCAAACAACAATTAGAGGACGTCTAACTTGTTTTTGCGGGGTATGCTATGTGATGTGATATGGCCAAGAAGAATGTGATGAATGATATGTGATGTATGAGATTGATCATGTTCTTGTAATAGGATTCACGACTTGCATGTCGATGAGTATGACAACCGGCAGGAGCCATAGGAGTTGTCTTTATTTATTGTATGACCTGCGTGTCATTAAACACCGCCATGTAATTACTTTACTTTATTGCTAACGGTAGCCATAGTAGTAGAAGTAATAGTTGGCGAGACAACTTCATGAAGACACGATGATGGAGATCATTGAAAGATCGAGGATGTCGCCTAGAGGGGGGTGAATAGGCGCTTTAAAATAATTACGGTTTAGGCTTGAACAAATGCGGAATAAACCTAGCGGTTAATTTGTCAAGCACAAAACCTACAACAACTAGGCTCACCTATGTGCACCAACAACTTATGCTAAGCAAGATAAGCAACTATGTGATAGCAAGATATATGACAAAGAACAATATGGCTATCACAAAGTAAAGTGCATAAGTAAAGGGGCTCGGGTAAGAGATAACCGAGGCACGCGGAGGCGACGATGTATCCCGAAGTTCACACCCTTGCGGATGCTAATCTCCGTTTGGAGGCGGTGTGGAGGCACAATGCTCCCCAAGAAGCCACTAGAGCCACCGTAATCTCCTCACGCCTCGCACAATGCAAGATGTCGTGATTCCACTAAGGGACCCTTGAGGCGGTCACCGAACCCGTACAAATGGCAACCCTTGGGGCGGTCACGAACCCGTACACTTTGGCAACCCTTGAGGCGGTCACGGAACCCGTCAAATTGCTCGGGCAGATCTCCACAACATAATTGGAGACCCGACGCTTGACCGGAGCTTTACACCACAATGATTGAGCTCCGAACACCACCAACCGTCTAGGGCGCCCAAGCACCCAAGAGGAACAAGCTCAAGGGCACCAAGCACCCAAGAGTAATAAGCTTCTCAACTTGTAACTTCCACGTATCACCGTGGAGAACTCAAACCGATGCACCAAAAGCAATGGCAAGGGCACACGGAGTGCCCAAGTCCTTCTCTCTCAAATCCCACCAAAGCAACTAATGCTAGGGAGGAAAATGAGAGGAAGAACAAGAAGGAGAACACCAAGAACTCCAAGATCTAGATCCAAGGGGTTCCCCTCACAAAGAGGAGAAAGTGATTGGTGGAAATGTGGATCTAGATCTCCTCTCTCTTTTCCCCCAAAAACTAGCAAGAATCCATGAGGGGATTGAGAGATAGCAAGCTCGGAGAAGGTCAACAATGGGGGAAGAACACGAGCTCAAAAGGATAAGGTTCAATGGGGAAGAAGACCCCCTTTTATAGGAGGGGGAAAATCCAACTGTTACCCCACTGAACAGCCCCGCACAGAGCGGTACTACCGCTAAGGAAGGGCGATACTACCGCTGAGGGCGGTACTACCGCTCCTACCTAAGCGGTACTACAGCGTTAAAGAGAAGGTCAAGGCCACGGCCCCAGGCGGTACTACCGCTAGGGAAGAGCGGTACTACCGCTTCTACTGCCGCTACTAGTGCCGCAAAACCCGACACGAAAAACTTCGTTCGAGAATCGTGAGTAGCCCAGACGCCTGCAGCGGTACTACGGCCGAAACTCCCAAGCGGTACTACCGTTCGGGAGAGCGGTACTACCGCTTGGGCTACTACCGCTCGAGAGCGGTACTACCATTTGAGAGCTCTGGCGGTACTACGCGATGGTCACGGTACTACCGCTGGCACCAATCCTTAAGCCACAACCACGAAAACAAAGAATACTCCAAGGAAAACCCGGAACTGCCATAACTTCTTCATATGAGCTCGAATTGAGCAAACTCAAGCTTGTTTGAAACAAGACAACGAGTAGCATCAAAACAGCGATCTACAAGGGTATGTAGATGCACTCTCCTTCCCTCGTTGCTGGTTTCTCCATAGATAGATCTTGGTGACACGTAGGAAAATTTTGAATTTCTGCTCGTTCCCCAGCGATGGCATCATGAGCTAGGTCTATTGCGTAGATTCTTTGCACGAGTAGAACACAAAGTAGTTGTGGGCGTTGATTTTGTTCAATATGCTTACCGTTACTAGTCCAATCTTGTTTCGACGGTATTGTGGGATGAAGCGGCCGGACCGACCTTACCGCGTACTCTTACGTGAGGCAGGTTCCACCGGTGACATGCACTTGGTGCATAAGGTGGCTAAGCGGGTGCCGATCTCTCCCACTTTAGTCGGAACGGATTCGATGAAAAGGGTCCTTATGAAGGGTAAATAGCAATTGGCATATCACGTTGTGGTTTTGCGTAGGTAAGCAACGTTCTTGCTAGAAACCAGCCACGTAAAACATGCAAACAACAATTAGAGGACGTCTAACTTGTTTTTGCAGGGTATGCTATGTGATGTGATATGGCCAAGAAGAATGTGATGAATGATATGTGATGTATGAGATTGATCATGTTCTTGTAATAGGATTCACGACTTGCATGTCGATGAGTATGACAACCGGCAGAGCCATAGGAGTTGTCTTTATTTATTGTATGACCTGCGTGTCATTAAACAACGCCATGTAATTACTTTACTTTATTGCTAACGGTAGCCATAGTAGTAGAAGTAATAGTTGGCGAGACAACTTCATGAAGACACGATGATGGAGATCATTGAAAGATCGAGGATGTCGCCTAGAGGGGGTGAACAGGCGCTTTAAAATAATTACGGTTTAGGCTTGAACAAATGCGGAATAAACCTAGCGGTTAATTTGTCAAGCACAAAACCTACAACAACTAGGCTCACCTATGTGCACCAACAACTTATGCTAAGCAAGATAAGCAACTATGTGATAGCAAGATATATGACAAAGAACAATATGGCTATCACAAAGTAAAGTGCATAAGTAAAGGGGCTCGGGTAAGAGATAACCGAGGCACGCGGAGGCGACGATGTATCGAAGTTCACACCCTTGCGGATGCTAATCTCCGTTTGGAGGCGGTGTGGAGGCACAATGCTCCCCAAGAAGCCACTAGAGCCACCGTAATCTCCTCACGCCCTCGCACAATGCAAGATGTCGTGATTCCACTAAGGGACCCTTGAGGCGGTCACCGAACCCGTACAAATGGCAACCCTTGGGGCGGTCACCGAACCCGTACACTTTGGCAACCCTTGGGGCGGTCACGGAACCCGTCAAATTGCTCGGCGATCTCCACAACCTAATTGGAGACCCGGCGCTTGCCGGAGCTTTACACCACAATGATTGAGCTTCGAACACCACCAACCGTCTAGGGCGCCCAAGCACCCAAGAGGAACAAGCTCAAGGGCACCAAGCACCCAAGAGTAATAAGCTTCTCAACTTGTAACTTCCACGTATCACCGTGGAGAACTCAAACCGATGCACCAAAAGCAATGGCAAGGGCACACGGAGTGCCAAGTCCTTCTCTCTCAAATCCCACCACAGCAACTAATGCTAGGGAGGAAAATGAGAGGAAGAACAAGAAGGAGAACACCAAGAACTCCAAGATCTAGATCCAAGGGGTTCCCCTCACAAAGAGGAGAAAGTGATTGGTGGAAATGTGGATCTAGATCTCCTCTCTTTTCCCCAAAAACTAGCAAGAATCCATGAAGGGATTGAGAGATAGCAAGATCGGAGAAGGTCAACAATGGGGGAAGATCACGAGCTCAAAATGATAAGGTTCAATGGGGAAGAAGACACCCTTTTATAGGATGGGGAAAATCCAAATGTTACCCCACTGAACAGCCCCGCACAGAGCGGTACTACCGCTAAGGAAGGCGATACTACCGCTGAGGCGGTACTACCGCTCCTACCTAAGCGGTACTACCGTTAAAGAGAAGGTCAAGGCCACGGCCGAGGCGGTACTACCGCTAGGGAAGAGCGGTACTACCGCTCGAGGCCGGTACTACCGCTTCTACTGCCGCTCTTAGTGCCGCAAAACCCGACACGAAAAACTTCGTTCGAGAATCGAGGCGGAAGTAGCCCAGACGCACAGCGGTACTACGGCCGAAACTCCCAAGCGGTACTACCGTTCGGAGAGCGGTACTACCGCTTGGAGCGGTACTACCGCTCCGAGAGCGGTACTACCGCTGGGGAGCTACGGCGGTACTACCACTGATGGTCACGGTACTACCGCTGGCACCAATCCTTAAGCCACAACCACGAAAACAAAGAATACTCCAAGGAAAACCAGAACTGCCATAACTTCTTCATATGAGCTCGAATTGAGCAAACTCAAGCTTGTTTGAAACAAGACAACGAGTAGCATCAAAACAGCGATCTACAAGGGTATGTAGATGCACTCTCCTTCCCCTCGTTGCTGGTTTCTCCATAGATAGATCTTGGTGACACGTGGGAAAATTTTGAATTTCTGCTCGTTCCCCAACGGATGGCATCATGAGCTAGGTCTATTGCGTAGATTCTTTGCACGAGTAGAACACAAAGTAGTTGTGGGCGTTGATTTTGTTCAATATGCTTACCGTTACTAGTCCAATCTTGTTTGACGGTATTGTGGGATGAAGCGGCCGGACCGACCTTACACGTACTCTTACGTGAGGCAGGTTCCACCGGTGACATGCACTTGGTGCATAAGGTGGCTAGCGGGTGCCAGTCTCTCCCACTTTAGTCGGAACGGATTCGATGAAAAGGGTCCTTATGAAGGGTAAATAGCAATTGGCATATCACGTTGTGGTTTTGCGTAGGTAAGCAACGTTCTTGCTAGAAACCAGCCACGTAAAACATGCAAACAACAATTAGAGGGCGTCTAACTTGTTTTTGCAGGGTATGCTATGTGATGTGATATGGCCAAGAAGAATGTGATGAATGATATGTGATGTATGAGATTGATCATGTTCTTGTAATAGGATTCACGACTTGCATGTCGATGAGTATGACAACGGCAGGAGAATATAGGAGTTGTCTTTATTTATTGTATGACCTGCGTGTCATTAAACAACGCCATGTAATTACTTTACTTTATTGCTAACCGGTAGCCATAGTAGTAGAAGTAATAGTTGGCGAGACAACTTCATGAAGACACGATGATGGAGATCATTGAAAGATCGAGGATGTCGCCTAGAGGGGTGAATAGGCGCTTTAAAATAATTACAGTTTAGGCTAGAACAAATGCGGAATAAACCTAGCGGTTAATTTGTCAAGCACAAAACCTACAACAACTAGGCTCACCTATGTGCACCAACAACTTATGCTAAGCAAGATAAGCAACTATGTGATAGCAAGATATATGACAAAAGAACAATATGGCTATCACAAAGTAAAGTGCATAAGTAAAGGGGCTCGGGTAAGAGATAACCGAGGCACGCGGAGGCGACGATGTATCGAAGTTCACACCCTTGCGGATGCTAATCTCCGTTTGGGCGGTGTGGAGGCACAATGCTCCCAAGAAGCCACTAGAGCCACGTAATCTCCTCACGCCCTCGCACAATGCAAGATGTCGTGATTCCACTAAGGGACCCTTGAGGCGGTCACCGAACCCGTACAAATGGCAACCCTTGGGGCGGTCACCGAACCCGTACACTTTGGCAACCCTTGGGGCGGTCACGGAACCCGTCAAATTGCTCAGGCGATCTCCACAACCTAATTGGAGACCCGGCGCTTGCGGAGCTTTACACCACAATGATTGAGCTCGAACACCACCAACCGTCTAGGCGCCCAAGCACCCAAGAGGAACAAGCTCAAGGGCACCAAGCACCCAAGAGTAATAAGCTTCTCAACTTGTAACTTCCACGTATCACCGTGGAGAACTCAAACCGATGCACCAAAAGCAATGGCAAGGGCACACGGAGTGCCAAGTCCTTCTCTCTCAAATCCCACCAAAGCAACTAATGCTAGGGAGGAAAATGAGAGGAAGAACAAGAAGGAGAACACCAAGAACTCCAAGATCTAGATCCAAGGGGTTCCCCTCACAAAGAGGAGAAAGTGATTGGTGGAAATGTGGATCTAGATCTCCTCTCTCTTTCCCCCCAAAAACTAGCAAGAATCCATGAAGGGATTGAGAGATAGCAAGCTCGGAGAAAGGTCAACAATGGGGGAAGAACACGAGCTCAAAAGGATAAGGTTCAATGGGGAAGAAGACCCCTTTTATAGGAGGGAAAATCCAACTGTTACCCCTTTGAACAGCCCGACAGAGCGGTACTACCGCTAAGGAAGGGCGGTACTACCGCTCCCTACCTAGCGGTACTCCCGCGTTAAAGAGAAGGTCAAGGCCCTGGCCCCAGAGCGGTACTCCCGCTAGGGAAGAGCGGTACTACCGCTCAGAGCGGTACTACCGCTTCTCTGCCGCTACTAGTGCCGCAAAACCCGACCACGAAAAACTTCGTTCGAGAATCGAGGCGGAAGTAGCCCAGACGCACAATGGGTACTACGGCGAAACTCCCAAGCGGTACTACCGTTCGGAGAGCGGTACTACCGCTTGAGGCGTACTACCGCTCGAGAGCGGTACTATCATTTGAGGAGCTATGGCGGTACTACCACTGATGGTCACGGTACTACCGGCACCAATCCTTAAGCCACAACCACGAAAACAAAGAATACTCCAAGGAAAACCAGAACTGCCATAACTTCTTCATATGAGCTCCGAATTGAGCAAACTCAAGCTTGTTTGAAACAAGACAACGAGTAGCATCAAAACAGCGATCTACAAGGGTATGTAGATGCACTCTCCTTCCCCTCGTTGCTGGTTTCTCCATAGATAGATCTTGGTGACACGTGGGAAAATTTTGAATTTACGCTCGTTCCCCAGCGATGGCATCATGAGCTAGGTCTATTGCGTAGATTCTTTGCACGAGTAGAACACAAAGTAGTTGTGGGCGTTGATTTTGTTCAATATGCTTACCGTTACTAGTCCAATCTTGTTTCGACGGTATTGTGGGATGAAGCGGCCCGGACCGACCTTACGTACTCTTCACGTGAGACAGGTTCCACCGGTGACATGCACTTGGTGCATAAGGTGGCTAGCGGGTGCCGATCTCTCCCACTTTAGTCGGAACGGATTCGATGAAAAGGGTCCTTATGAAGGGTAAATAGCAATTGGCATATCACGTTGTGGTTTTGCGTGGGTAAGCAACGTTCTTGCTAGAAACCAGCCACGTAAAACATGCAAACAACAATTAGAGGACGTCTAACTTGTTTTTGCGAGGGTATGCTATGTGATGTGATATGGCCAAGAAGAATGTGATGAATGATATGTGATGTATGAGATTGATCATGTTCTTGTAATAGGATTCACGACTTGCATGTCGATGAGTATGACAACCGGCAGGAGCCATAGGAGTTGTCTTTATTTATTGTATGACATGCGTGTCATTAAACAACGCCATGTAATTACTTTACTTTATTGCTAACCGGTAGCCATAGTAGTAGAAGTAATAGTTGGCGAGACAACTTCATGAAGACACGATGATGGAGATCATTGAAAGATCGAGGATGTCGCCTAGAGGGGGGGGGTGAATAGGCGCTTTAAAATAATTACGGTTTAGGCTTGAACAAATGCGGAATAAACCTAGCGGTTAATTTGTCAAGCACAAAACCTACAACAACTAGGCTCACCTATGTGCACCAACAACTTATGCTAAGCAAGATAAGCAACTATGTGATAGCAAGATATATGACAAAGAACAATATGGCTATCACAAAGTAAAGTGCATAAGTAAAGGGGCTCGGGTAAGAGATAACCGAGGCACGCGGAGGAGGCGATGTATCCCGAAGTTCACACCCTTGCGGATGCTAATCTCCGTTTGGAGCGGTGTGGAGGCACAATGCTCCCCAAGAAGCCACTAGAGCCACCGTAATCTCCTCACGCCCACGCACAATGCAAGATGTCGAGAGTCCACTAAGGGACCCTTGAGGGCGGTCACCGAACCCATTACAAATGGCAACCCTTGGGGCGGTCACCGAACCCGTACACTTTGGCAACCCTTGAGGCGGTCACGGAACCCGTCAAATTGCTCGGGCGATCTCCACAACCTAATTGGAGACCCGACGCGCTTGCCCGGAGCTTTACACCACAATGATTGAGCTCCGAACACCACCAACCGTCTAGGGCGCCCAAGCACCCAAGAGGAACAAGCTCAAGGGCACCAAGCACCCAAGAGTAATAAGCTTCTCAACTTGTAACTTCCACGTATCACCGTGGAGAACTCAAACCGATGCACCAAAAGCAATGGCAAGGGCACACGGAGTGCCCAAGTCCTTCTCTCTCAAATCCCACCAAAGCAACTAATGCAAGGGAGGAAAATGAGAGGAAGAACAAGAAGGAGAACACCAAGAACTCCAAGATCTAGATCCAAGGGGTTCCCCTCACAAAGAGGAGAAAGTGATTGGTGGAAATGTGGATCTAGATCTCCTCTCTCTTTTCCCCCAAAAACTAGCAAGAATCCATGAAGGGATTGAGAGATAGCAAGCTCGGAGAAGGTCAACAATGGGGGAAGAACACGAGCTCAAAGGATAAGGTTCAATGGGGAAGAAGACCCCCTTTTATAGGAGGGGGAAAATCCAACTGTTACCCCACTGAACAGCCCCGCACAGAGCGGTACTACCGCTAAGGAAGGGCGGTACTACCGCTCCCTACCTAGCGGTACTACCGCGTTAAAGAGAAGGTCAAGGCCCTGGCCCCAGAGCGGTACTACCGCTTCTACTGCCGCTACTAGTGCCGCAAAACCCGACACGAAAAACTTCGTTCGAGAATCGAGGCGGAAGTAGCCCAGACGCACAGCGGTACTACGGCCAAAACTCCCAAGCGGTACTACCGTTCGGAGAGCGGTACTACCGCTCTGAGCGGTAGTACCGCTCGAGAGCGGTACTACCGCTGGGAGCTACGGCGGTACTACCCTTGATGGTCACGGTACTGCCGATGGCACCAATCCTTAAGCCACAACATCGAAAACAAAGAATACTCCAAGGAAAACCAGAACTGCCATAACTTCTTCATATGAGCTCCGAATTGAGCAAACTCAAGCTTGTTTGAAACAAGACAACGAGTAGCATCAAAACAGCGATCTACAAGGGTATGTAGATGCACTCTCCTTCCCCTCGTTGCTGGTTTCTCCATAGATAGATCTTGGTGACACGTAGGAAAATTTTGAATTTCTGCTACGTTCCCCAACAGTGGCATCATGAGCTAGGTCTATTGCGTAGATTCTTTGCCTGAGTAGAACACAAAGTAGTTGTGGGCGTTGATTTTGTTCAATATGCTTACCGTTACTAGTCCAATCTTGTTTGACGGTATTGTGGGATGAAGCGGCCGGACCGACCTTACACGTACTCTTACGTGAGACAGGTTCCACCGGCCGACATGCACTTGGTGCATAAGGTGGCTAGCGGGTGCAGTCTCTCCCACTTTAGTCGGAACGGATTCGATGAAAAGGGTCCTTATGAAGGGTAAATAGCAATTGGCATATCACGTTGTGGTTTTGCGTAGGTAAGCAACGTTCTTGCTAGAAACCAGCCACGTAAAACATGCAAACAACAATTAGAGGACGTCTAACTTGTTTTTGCAGGGTATGCTATGTGATGTGATATGGCCAAGAAGAATGTGATGAATGATATGTGATGTATGAGATTGATCATGTTCTTGTAATAGGATTCACGACTTGCATGTCGATGAGTATGACAACCGGCAGGAGCCATAGGAGTTGTCTTTATTTATTGTATGACCTACGTGTCATTAAACAACGCCATGTAATTACTTTACTTTATTGCTAACCGGTAGCCATAGTAGTAGAAGTAATAGTTGGCGAGACAACTTCATGAAGACACGATGATGGAGATCATTGAAAGATCGAGGATGTCGCCTAGAGGGGGTGAAGAGGCGCTTTAAAATAATTACGGTTTAGGCTTGAACAAATGCGGAATAAACCTAGCGGTTAATTTGTCAAGCACAAAACCTACAACAACTAGGCTCACCTATGTGCACCAACAACTTATGCTAAGCAAGATAAGCAACTATGTGATAGCAAGATATATGACAAAGAACAATATGGCTATCACAAAGTAAAGTGCATAAGTAAAGGGGCTCGGGTAAGAGATAACCGAGGCGCAGCGGAGACTGACGATGTATCGAAGTTCACACCCTTGCGGATGCTAATCTCCGTTTGGAGGCGGTGTGGAGGCACAATGCTCCCCAAGAAGCCACTAGAGCCACCGTAATCTCCTCACGCCTCGCACAATGCAAGATGTCGTGATTCCACTAAAGGGACCCTTGAGGCGGTCACCGAACCCGTACAAATGGCAACCCTTGGGGCGGTCACCGAACCCGTACACTTTGGCAACCCTTGGGGCGGTCACGGAACCCGTCAAATTGCTCAGGCGACCTCCACAACCTAATTGGAGACCCCGACGCTTGCCAGGAGCTTTACACCACAATGATTGAGCTCCGAACACCACCAACCGTCTAGGGCGCCCAAGCACCCAAGAGGAACAAGCTCAAGGGCACCAAGCACCCAAGAGTAATAAGCTTCTCAACTTGTAACTTCCACGTATCACCGTGGAGAACTCAAACCGATGCACCAAAAGCAATGGCAAGGGCACACGGAGTGCCCAAGTCCTTCTCTCTCAAATCCCACCAAAGCAACTAATGCTAGGGAGGAAAATGAGAGGAAGAACAAGAAGGAGAACACCAAGAACTCCAAGATCTAGATCCAAGGGGTTCCCCTCACAAAGAGGAGAAAGTGATTGGTGGAAATGTGGATCTAGATCTCCTCTCTCTTTTCCCCCAAAAACTAGCAAGAATCCATGAAGGGATTGAGAGATAGCAAGCTCGGAGAAGGTCAACAATGGGGGAAGAACACGAGCTCTAAGGATAAGGTTCAATGGGGAAGAAGACCCCCTTTTATAGGAGGGAAAATCCAAGCTGTTACCCTGAACAGCCCAAGACAGAGCGGTACTACCGCTAAGGAAGGCGGTACTACCGCTCCCTACCTAGCGGTACTACTGCGTTAAAGAGAAGGTCAAGGCCCTGGCCCCAGGCGGTACTACCGCTAGGGAAGAGCGGTACTACCGCTCGAGGCGGTACTACCGCTTCTACTGCCGCTACTAGTGCCGCAAAACCCGACACGAAAAACTTCGTTCGAGAATCGAGGCGGAAGTAGCCCAGACGCACAGCGGTACTACGGTCGAAACTCCCAAGCGGTACTACCGTTCGGAGAGCGGTACTACCGCTTGGAGTGGTACTACCGCTCCGAGAGCGGTACTGTTGGGGAACGCAGTAATTTCAAAAATTTTCCTACGATCACGCAAGACCATGGTGATGGCATAGCAACGAGAGGGGAGAGTGTCCGTCCACGTACCCTCGTAGACCGAAAGCAGGCGTTATAACAACGCGGTTGATGTAGTCGTGCGTCTTCACGATCCGACCGATCCAAGCACCGAACGTCACGGCACCTCCGAGTTACGCATCGTTCAGCTCGATGGCGATCCCGGACTCCGATCCAGCAAAGTGTCGGGGATGAGTTCCGTCAACCTGACGGCGTGGTGGCGATGTTGATGCTCCACCGACGCAGGGCTTCGCCTAAGCTCATGACGATATGACTTCTCCGTGCGAGGGCTTCGCCTAAGCTCTCTGACGATATGACCGAAGTGGAATATGGTGGAAGGGGCACCGCACACGGCTAAGGAAAGATCCGTAGATCAACTTGTGTGTTCAGGGGTGCCCCCTGCCCCGTATATAAAGGAGCCAAGGGGAGGTGGCCGGCCCAAGGGGAGGCGCAAGGAGTCCTACTCCCTCCGGAGTAGGACTCCCCCTCAATCCTAGTTGGATTAGGATTCCGGAGGAAAGAGAGAGAGGGGCGGCCCACCTTTCCTAGTCCTAATAGGACTAGGGAAGGGGGGCGTAGCCACCTAGGGCTGGCCTCTCTCCTTTCCACTAAGGCCCACTATGGCCCATGTAGTTCCCGGGGTTCGGTAACCTCCGGTACTCCGATAAATTCGATTTCACTCGGAACCCTTCCGAAGTCCAAACATAGGCTTCCAATATATCAATCTTTATGTCTCGACCATTTCGAGACTCCTCGTCACGTCCGTGATCACATCCGGGACTCCGAACAAACTTCAGTGCATCAATACTTATAAACTCATTATGAACATCATCGAAGCGTTAAGCGTGCGGACCCTACGGGTTCGAGAACTATGTAGACATGACCTAGAACCATTCTCGGTCAATAACCAATAAGCGGAACCTGGATGCCCATATTGGTTCCTACATATTCTCTGAAGATCTTTATCGGTCAAACCGCATAACGACATACGTTGTTCCCTTTGTCATCGGTATGTTACTTACCCGAGATTCGATCGTCGGTATCCAATACCTAGTTCAATCTCGTTGCAGTAAGTCTCTTTACTCGTTCCGTAATACATCATCTCACAACTAACTTATTAGTTGTAATGCTTGCAAGGCTTAAGTGATGTGCATTACCGAGAAGGCCTGGAGATACCTCTCCGACAATCGGAGTGACAAAACCTAATCTCGAAATACGCCAACCCAACATGTACCTTTGGAGACACCTGTAGTACTCCTTTATAATCACCCGATTCGTTGTGACGTTTGGTAGTACCAAAGTGTTCCTCCGGTAAGCAGGAGTTGCATAATCTCATAGTTATAGGAACATGTATAGGTCATGAAGAAAGCATTAACATACTAAGCGATCAAGTGTTAAGCTAACGGAATGGGTCATGTCAATCAGATCATTCTACTAATGATGTGACCTTGTTAATCAAATAACAACTCCTTGTTCATGGTTAGGAAACATAACCATCTTTGATTAACAAGCTAGTCAAGTAGAGGCATACTAGTGACATACTTGTTTGTCTATATATTCACACATGTATTATGTTTCCGGTTAATACAATTCTAGCATGAATAATAAACATTTATCATGATATAAGGAAATAAATAATAACTTTATTATTGCCTCTAGGGCATATTTCCTTCAGTCTCCCACTTGCACTAGAGTCAATAATCTAGTTCACATCATCATGTGATTCAACACTAATATTCACATCTGTATGTGATTTCACATCGTCATGTGACCAACACCCAAAGGGTTTACTAGAGTCAATAATCTAGTTCACATCGCTATGTGATTAACACCCAAAGAGTACTAAGGTATGATCATGTTTTGCTCGTGAGAGAAGCTTAGTCAACGGATTACATCACATTCAGAGCCGTATGTATTTTGCAAATACTCTATGTCTACAATGCTCGCACGGAGCTACTCTAGCTAATTGCTCCCACTTTCAATATGTATCCAGATTGAGTCTTGGAGTCATCTGGATCTGTGTAAAAAGCTTGCATCGATGTAACTCTTTACGATGGGCTCTTTTATCACCTCCATAATCGAGAAATATTTCCTTAGTCCTCACTAAGGATGTTCTTGACCAATGTCCAGTGATCTACTCCTAGATCACTATTGTACTCCCTTGCCAAATTCAGAGCAAGGTATACAATAGGTCTGGTACATAGCATAGCATACTTCATAGAACCTATGACTGAGGCATAGGAAATGAATTTCATTCTCTTTTCTATTTTCTGCCGTGGTCGGGATTTGAGTCTTACTCAATTTCATACGTTTTGCAACACAGGCAAGAACTTTTCTTTGACTATTCCATTTTGAACTACTTCAAAATCTTGACAAGGTATGTACTTATTGAAAAACTTATCAAGCGTCTTGATCTATCTCTATAGATCTTGATGCTCAATATGTAAGCAGCTTCACTGAGGTCCTTCTTTGAAAAACTCCTTTCAAATACTCCTTTATGCTTTGCAGAATAATTCTACATTATTTCCGATTAATAATATGTCATTCACATATACTTATCAGAAATGTTGTAATGCTCCCACTCACTTTCTTGTAAATACAGGCTTCTCCAAAAGTCCGTATAAAACCATATGCTTTGATCACACTATCAAAGCGTTTATTCCAACTCCGAGATGCTTGCACCAGTCCATAGATGGATCATTTGGAGCTTGCATATTTTGTTAGTTCCTTTAGGATTGAAAAACCTTCTGGTTGCATCATATACAACTCTTCTTTAATAAATCCATTAAAGAATGTAGTTTTGACATCCATTTGCCAGATTTCATAAAATGTGGCAATTGCTAACATGATTCGGACAGACTTAAGAATCGCTACAGTTTGAGAAAATCTCATTGTAGTCAACACCTTGAACTTGTCGAAAACCTTTTGTGACAAGTCGAGCTTTGTAGATAGTAACACTACTATCAGTGTCCGTCTTCCTCTTGAAGATCCATTTATTTAACATGGCTTTGCTGATCATCGAGCAAGTCAATCAAAGTCCATACTTTGTTCTCATACATGGATCCTATCTCAGATTTCATGGCCTCAAGCCATTTCGCGGAATCTGGGCTCATCATCGCTTCCTCATAGTTCGTAGGTTCATCATGGTCTAGTAACATGACTTCGAACATGATTACCGTACCACTACAGTGCGGATCTTACTCTGGAAGACCTACGAGGTTTGGTAGCAACTTGATCTGAAGTTTCATGATCATCATCATTAACTTCCTCACTAATTGGTGTAGGAATCACTAGAACTGATTTACTGTGATGAACTACTTTCCAATAAGGGAGAAGGTACAATTACCTCATCAAGTTTCTACTTTCCTCCCACTCACTTCTTTCGAGAGAAACTTCTTCTCTAGAAAGGATCCACCTTAACAACGAATAACTTGCCTTCGGATCTGTGATAGAAGGTGTACCCAATAGTTACCTTTGGGTATTCTATGAAGACGCACTTCTCCGATTTGGGTTTGAGCTTATCGGTGAAAACTTTTTCACATAAGCATCACAACTCCAAACTTTTAAGAAATGATGACTTAGGTTTCTTGTTAAACCATAGTTCATACGGTGTCATCTCAACGGATTTAGATGGTGCCCTATTAAACGTGAATGCAGCTGTCTCTAATGCATAACCCAAAACGATAGTGGTAAATCGGTAAGATACATCATAGATTGCACTATATCCAATAAAGTGTGGTTACGACGTTCGTACACACCATTATGCTGTGGTGTTCCAGGTGGCGTGAGTAGTGAAACTATTTCACATTGTTTTAACTGAAGGCCAAACTCGTAACTCAAATATTTTTCCTCTGCGATCATATCGTAGAAACTTTTATTTTCTTGTTACGATGATTCTTCACTTCACTCTGAAATTCTTTGAACTTTTCAAATGTTTCAGGCTTGTGTTTCATCAAGTAGATATACCCATATCTGCTCAAATCATCTTGTGAAGGTCAGCAAATAACGATACTTGCCACGAGCATCAACACTCATTGGATCGCATACATCGGTATGTATTATTTCCAATAAGTCAGTAGCTTGTTCCATTGTTAGGAGAACGGAGTTTGATCATCTTGCCCAAAAGGCACGGTTGCAAGTATCAAATGATTCATAATCAAGTGATTCCAAAAATCCATCGGCATGGAGTTTCTTCATGCGCTTTACATAATATGACCTAAACGGCAGTGCCACAAATAAGTTGCACTATCATTATTAACTTTGCATCTTTTGGTTTCAATATTATGAATATGTGTATCACTATGATCGAGATCCAATGAACCGTTTTCATTGGGTGTGTAACCATATAAGGTTTTATTCATGTAAACAGAACAACAATTTATTCTCTTACTTAAATGAATAACCGTATTGCAATAAACATGATCAAATCATATTTATGCTCAACACCAAATAACACTTATTTAGGTTCCACACTAATCCCGAAAGTATAGGGAGTGTGCGATGATGATTATATCAATCTTGGAACTACTTCCAACACTCATCGTCACTTCCCCTTCAACTAGTTTCTGTTCATTCTGCAACTCCCGTTTCAAGTTACTACTCTTAGCAACTGAACTAGTACCAAATACTGAGGGGTTGCTACGAACACTAGTAAAATACACATCAATAATCTGTATATCAAATATACCTTTGTTCACTTTGCCATCCTTCTTATCCGCCAAATACTTGGGGTAGTTCCGCTTCTAGTGACCAGTTCCATTGCAGCAAAAGCACTTAGTCTCAGGCTTAGGTCCAGACTTGGGCTTCTTCACTCGAGCAGCAACTTGCTTGCCGTTCTTCTTGAAGTTCCCCTTCTTCCCTTTGCCCTTTTCCTTGAGACTAGTGGTCTTGTCAATCATCAACGCTTGATGCTCTTTCTTGATTTCTACCTTCGTCGATTTCAACATCACGAAGAGCTCGGGAATCGTTTTCGTCATCCCTTGCATACTATAGTTCATCACGAAGTTCTAGTAACTTAGTGATGGTGACTAGAGAATTTTGTCAATCAACTGTCTTATCCGGAAGATTAACTCCCACTTGATTCAAGCGATTGAAGTACCCGGACAATCTGAGCACATGCTCACTAGTTGAGCGATTCTCCTCCATCTTTTAGCTTTAGAACTTTGTTGGAGACTTCATATCTCTCAACTCGGTATTTGCTGGAAATATTAACTTCAACTCTGGAACATCTCATATGGTCCATGACGTTCAAAACGTCTTTGAAATCCCGATTCTAAGCCGTTAAGCATGGTGCACTAAACTATCAAGTAGTCATCATATTGAGCTAGCAAAACGTTCATAACGTCTGCATCTGCTCCTGCAATAGGTCCGTCACCTAGCGGTGCATCAAGGACGTAATTCTACTGTGTAGCAATGAGGATAAACCTCAGATCACGAATCCAATCCGCATCATTGCTATTAACAATTTTTCAACACAATTTTCTCTAGGAACATATCAAAATAAACAGGGAAGCAATAACGCGAGCTATTGATCTACAACATAGATATGCTAATACTACGGGACTAAGTTCATGATAAATTAAAGTTCAATTAATCATATTACTTAAGAACTCCCACTTAGATAGACATCTCTCTAATCCTCTAAGTGATCACGTGATCCAAATCAACTAAACCATGTCCGATCATCACGTGAGATGGAGTAGTTTCAATGGTGAACATCACTATGTTGATCATATCTACTATATGATTCACGCTTTCGACCTTTCGGTCTCCGTGTTCCGAGGTCATATCTTATATGCATAGCTCGTCAAGTATAACCTGAGTATTCAGCGTGTGCAACTGTTTTGCACCCGTTGTATTTGAACGTAGAGCCTATCACACCCGATCATCACGTGGTGTCTCAAAGACGAAGAACTTTCGCATAACGGTGCATACTCGGGAGAACACTTCTTGATAACTAGTGAGAGATCATCTTATAATGCTACCGTCAATCAAGCAAAATAAGATGCATAAAGGATAAACATCACATGCAATCAATATAAGTGATATGATATGGTCATCATCATCTCGTGCTTGTGATCTCCATCTTGAAGCACCGTCATGATCACCATCGTCACCGGGCGCGACACCTTGATCTCCATCGTAGCATCGTTGTCGTCTCGCCAATCTTATGCTTCCACGACTATCACTACCGCTTAGTAATAAAGTAAAGCATTACATCGCGATTGCATTGCATACAATAAAGCGACAACCATATGGATCCTGCCAGTTGCCGATAACTCGGTTACAAAACATGATCATCTCATACAATAAAATTTAGCATCATGTCTTGACCATATCACATCACAACATGCCCTGCAAAAACAAGTTAGACGTCCTCTACTTTGTTGTTGCAAGTTTTACGTGGCTGTTACGGGCTGAGCAAGAACCGTTCTTACCTACGCATCAAAACCACAACGATAGTTTGTCAAATAGACTCCGTTTTAACCTTCTCAAGGACCGGGCGTAGCCACTCAGTTCAACTAAAGTTGGAGAGACAGTCTTCCGCAAGCCATCTATGTGCAAAGCACGCCGAGGGAACCGGTCTCGCGTAAGCGTCTGGCGTAAGGTTGGTCCGGATCGTCTCGTCCAACAATACCGCTGAACCAAAGTATGACATGCTTTGGTAGGCAGTATGACTTGTATCGTCCACAACTCACTTGTGTTCTACTCGTGCATATGACATCAACGCATAAAACCTGGCTCGGATGCCACTTTGTTGGGGGAACGCAGTAATTTCAAAAAATTTCCTACGATCACGCAAGACCATGGTGATGGCATAGCAACGAGAGGGAGAGTGTCCGTCCACATACCCTCGTGAGACCGAAAGCGAAGGCGTTATAACAACGCGGTTGATGTAGTCGTGCGTCTTCACGATCCGACCGATCCAAGCACCGAACGACGGCACCTCCGAGTTACGCACCGCGTTCAGCTCGATGGCGATCCCGGACTCCGATCCAGCAAAGTGTCGGGATGAGTTCCGTCGGCCTGACGGCGTGGTGGCGATGTTGATGCTCCACCGGCGCGGGGCTTCGCCTAAGCTCATGACGATATGACTTCTCCGGCGCGAGGCTTCGCCTAAGCTCTCTGACGATATGACCGAAGTGGAATATGGTGGAAGGGGCACCGCACACGGCTAAGGAAAGATCCGTAGATCAACTTGTGTGTGCAGGGGTGCCCCTGCCCTCAGATATAAAGGAGCCAAGGGGAGGTGGCCGCCCAAGGGGCGCGCAAGGAGTCCTACTCCCTCCGGGAGTAGGACTCCCCCTCAATCCTAGTTGGATTAGGATTCCGGGAGGAAAGAGAGAGAGGGGCGGCCCACCTTTCCTAGTCCTAATAGGACTAGGGAAGGAAGAAGCGACCACCTAGGGCTGGCCCTCTCTCCTTTCCACTAAGGCCCACTATGGCCCATGTAGTTCCCGGGGGTTCGGTAACCTCCGGTACTTCGGTAAATTCGATTTCACTCGGAACCCTTCCAAGTCCAAACATAGGCTTCCAATATATCAATCTTTATGTCTCGACCATTTCGAGACTCCTCGTCACGTCCGTGATCACATCCGGGACTCGAACAAACTTGGTGCATCAATACTTATAAACTCATTATGAACTGTCATCGAACCGTTAAGCGTGCGGACCCTACGGGTTCGAGAACTATGTAGACATGACCTAGAACCATTCTCGGTCAATAACCAATAGCGGAACCTGGATGCCCATATTGGTTCCTACATATTCTACGAAGATCTTTATCGGTCAAACCGCATAACGACATACGTTGTTCCCTTTGTCATCGGTATGTTACTTACCCGAGATTCGATCGTCGGTATCCAATACCTAGTTCAATCTCGTTGCAGTAAGTCTCTTTACTCGTTCCGTAATACATCATCTCACAACTAACACATGAGGTGTAATGATTGAAAGGCTAAAGAGATGTGCATAAACGAGAAGGCCTGGAGATCCCTCTCCGACAATCGGAGTGAAAAAACCTAATCTCAAAATCGCCAACCCAACATGTACCTTTGGAGACACCTGTAGTACTCCTTTATAATCACCCGATTACGTTGTGACGTTTGGTAGTACCAAAGTGTTCCTCCGTAAACGGGAGTTGCATAATCTCATAGTTATAGGAACATGTATAGGTCATGAAGAAAGCATTAACATACTAAGCGATCAAGTGTTAAGCTAACGGAATGGGTCATGTCAATCAGATCATTCTACTAATGATGTGACCTTGTTAATCAAATAACAACTCCTTGTTCATGGTTAGGAAACATAACCATCTTTGATTAACAAGCTAGTCAAGTAGAGGCATACTAGTGACATCTTGTTTGTCTATATATTCACACATGTATTATGTTTCCGGTTAATACAATTCTAGCATGAATAATAAACATTTATCATGATATAAGGAAATAAATAATAACTTTATTATTGCCTCTAGGGCATATTTCCTTCAGGTACTACCGCTGGGGAGCTACGGCGGTACTACCACTGATGGTCACGGTACTACCGCTGGCACCAATCCTTAAGCCACAACCACGAAAACAAAGAATACTCCAAGGAAAACCAGAACTGCCATAACTTCTTCATATGAGCTCCGAATTGAGCAAACTCAAGCTTGTTTGAAACAAGACAACGAGTAGCATCAAAACAGCGATCTACAAGGGTATGTAGATGCACTCTCCTTCCCCTCGTTGCTGGTTTCTCCATAGATAGATCTTGGTGACACGTAGGAAAATTTTGAATTTCTGCTACGTTCCCCAACAGTGGCATCATGAGCTAGGTCTATTGCGTAGATTCTTTGCACGAGTAGAACACAAAGTAGTTGTGGGCGTTGATTTTGTTCAATATGCTTACCGTTACTAGTCCAATCTTGTTTCGACGGTATTGTGGAATGAAGCAGCCGGACCGACCTTACACGCATTTCCACGTGAGATGTGTTCCACTGATCGACATGCACTTGGTGCATAAGGTGGCTAGCGGGTGCCGATCTCTCCCACTTTAGTCGGAACGGATTCGATGAAAAGGGTCCTTATGAAGGGTAAATAGCAATTGGCATATCACGTTGTGGTTTTGCGTAGGTAAGCAACGTTCTTGCTAGAAACCAGCCACGTAAAACATGCAAACAACAATTAGAGGACGTCTAACTTGTTTTTGCAGGGTATGCTATGTGATGTGATATGGCCAAGAAGAATGTGATGAATGATATGTGATGTATGAGATTGATCATGTTCTTGTAATAGGATTCACGACTTGCATGTCGATGAGTATGACAACCGGCAGGAGCCATAGGAGTTGTCTTTATTTATTGTATGACCTGCGTGTCATTAAACAACGCCATGTAATTACTTTACTTTATTGCTAACCGGTAGCCATAGTAGTAGAAGTAATAGTTGGCGAGACAACTTCATGAAGACACGATGATGGAGATCATTGAAAGATCGAGGATGTCGCCTAGAGGGGGTGAATAGGCGCTTTAAAATAATTACGGTTTAGGCTTGAACAAATGCGGAATAAACCTAGCGGTTAATTTGTCAAGCACAAAACCTACAACAACTAGGCTCACCTATGTGCACCAACAACTTATGCTAAGCAAGATAAGCAACTATGTGATAGCAAGATATATGACAAAGAACAATATGGCTATCACAAAGTAAAGTGCATAAGTATAGGGGCTCGGGTAAGAGATAACCGAGGCACGCAGGAGACGACGATGTATCCCGAAGTTCACACCCTTGCGGATGCTAATCTCCGTTTGGAGCGGTGTGGAGGCACAATGCTCCCCAAGAAGCCACTAGAGCCACCGTAATCTCCTCACGCCTCGCACAATGCAAGATGCCGTGATTCCACTAGGGGACCCTTGAGGGCGGTCACCGAACCCGTACAAATGGCAACCCTTGGGGGCGGTCACCGAACCCGTACACTTTGGCAACCCTTGGGGGCGGTCACCGGAACCCGTCAAATTGCTCAGAGCGATCTCCACAACCTAATTGGAGACCCCGACGCTTGCCCGGAGCTTTACACCACAATGATTGAGCTCCGAACACCACCAACTGTCTAGGGCGCCCAAGCACCCAAGAGGAACAAGCTCAAGGGCACCAAGCACCCAAGAGTAATAAGCTTCTCAACTTGTAACTTCCACGTATCACCGTGGAGAACTCAAACCGATGCACCAAAAGCAATGGCAAGGGCACACGGAGTGCCAAGTCCTTCTCTCTCAAATCCCACCAAAGCAACTAATGCTAGGGAGGAAAATGAGAGGAAGAACAAGAAGGAGAACACCAAGAACTCCAAGATCTAGATCCAAGGGGTTCCCCTCACAAAGAGGAGAAAGTGATTGGTGGAAATGTGGATCTAGATCTCCTCTCTCTTTTCCCCCAAAAACTAGCAAGAATCCATGAAGGGATTGAGAGATAGCAAGCTCGGAGAAGGTCAACAATGGGGGAAGAACACGAGCTCAAAAGGATAAGGTTCAATGGGAAGAAGACCCCTTTTATAGGAGGGGGAAAATCCAACTGCTACCCCA
Source organism: Aegilops bicornis (assembly GCA_021605145.1). NCBI lineage: Eukaryota > Viridiplantae > Streptophyta > Magnoliopsida > Poales > Poaceae > Aegilops > Aegilops bicornis. The sequence goes on along the minus strand of CM038675.1, from coordinate 125,257,433 downwards.
ATCGAACAGTCTCAAGACAGAGCGGTACTACTGCTAAGGAAGGGCGGTACTACCGCTGAGGGCGGTACTACCGCTCCCTACCTAAGCGGTACTACCGCGTTAAAGAGAAGGTCAAGGCCACAGCCCCAGAGCGGTACTACCGCTAAGGAAGGGCGGTACCACCGCTGAGGGCGGTACTACCGCTTCTACTGCCGCTCTTATTGCCGCCAAACCCGACACGAAAAACTTCATTCGAGAATCGAGGCTGAAGTAGCCCAGACGCAATGGGTACTACGGCCGAAACTCCCAAGCGGTACTATTGTTCGGAGAGCGGTACTACCGCTTGCTTGAGCGGTACTATCATTCGAGAGCGGTACTACTGCTGGGGAGCTACGGCGGTACTACCACTGATGGTCACGGTACTACCGCTGGCACCAATCCTTAAGCCACAACCACGAAAACAAAGAATACTCCAAGGAAAACCAGAACTGCCATAACTTCTTCATATGAGCTCCGAATTGAGCAAACTCAAGCTTGTTTGAAACAAGACAACGAGTAGCATCAAAACAGCGATCTACAAGGGTATGTAGATGCACTCTCCTTCCCCTCGTTGCTGGTTTCTCCATAGATAGATCTTGGTGACACGTAGGAAAATTTTGAATTTACGCTCGTTCCCCAATGATGGCATCATGAGCTAGGTCTATTGCGTAGATTCTTTGCACGAGTAGAACACAAAGTAGTTGTGGGCGTTGATTTTGTTCAATATGCTTACCGTTACTAGTCCAATCTTGTTTCGACGGTATTGTGGGATGAAGCGGCCGGACCGACCTTACACGTACTCTTACGTGAGACAGGTTCCACCGGTGACATGCACTTGGTGCATAAGGTGGCTAGCGGGTGCCAGTCTCTCCCACTTTAGTCGGAACGGATTCGATGAAAAGGGTCCTTATGAAGGGTAAATAGCAATTGGCATATCACGTTGTGGTTTTGCGTAGGTAAGCAACGTTCTTGCTAGAAACAAAGGAGAACATCGAGAAGAACCGGCAGGGGAGGTATGCTTAGCAAACAAAGGAGAGAAACCTCCAACCGAGAAGAACCGGCATACCCTCCAACATCGAAAACATCATAGAAGATACATGAGAACTCCGTTTTCGATGAACTCGAGCTTATCATAAAAATGACCATAAGCTCAAAATCTCACAAGGAGAAGAACCAAACAAGAACCAATAAAGATGATGCAAGGATGCAATGGTTTGAGCTCTCTACGAATGATACGATCAAGCAACTCATCGAGAGCCCCCCGTGATAGTACGACAAGCGATCCTATAACCCGGTCTTCCACAACTACCATGAGACCGGTAAAATAGAAAACCTATCAAGGGCAAACCTTTGCCTTGCACATGGTCCACTTGAGCTAGATGATGACGATCTTGACTCCCTCAAGTTGGACCACCTTTCTTGATGCGTTGGCTCGAAGAAGACTAGTTGATTGCTCCCCATACTCCACTATGGGTGAGCCACTCTTCCAAGACATCTTAACAAGTCCATTGACACCACAATGGATGGCAAGCTTCAAGAACTTGATCTCTTCGTGATTCTCCACTTGAACTTGCACACGACAATCTTGATGACGATCACCACTTGATGTCATCCTTTCCATGGGTTGTATGATATCTTCCTCTTGACGCAAGCCCATGGACACGTACCTAACCCCACATAGACTCTCACATAGACCATGGGTTAGTACACAAAGTGCAATGGCAATGCTTACCATACCATGGGATCACTTGATCCCTCTCGGTACATCTTCTACGCTTTGTGAGTTGATCAACTTGATTCACTCTTGACTTAGTCTTGATCAACCTTGAATCTTTCCAACTCTCTTCGTTTGGATGATGTCTTGAAGGTAGACATGAATGATCACACAATCTTCTTCTTCAAGACATGCTTGCAATAAGCTCAACACTCATAAGACCAATCTTTGGATAATTCCTTGAATAGCACCTTGGTCGACACAAAACTCTCCTTGAAACCAACACATGTACTCCAAGAAAAGCCTATGGACAAAACCTTCAAATAAACTCAAGGCAACCATTAGTCCATAGAGAATGTCATCAATTACCAAAACCACACATGGGGGCACCGCATGTCCTTTCAATCATGATGATGGAGATCATGGTGTCATGCCGGTGACGATGATGATCATGGAGCCCCGAAGATGGAGATCAATGGAGCTATATGATATTGGCCATATCATGTCACTACTATATAATTGCATGTGATGTTTATTATGTTTATGCATCTTGTTTACTTAGAACGACGGTAGTAAATAAGATGATCCCTTAAAACAATTTCAAGAAGTGTTCTCCCCTAGCGTGCACCGTTGCTAAAGTTCGTAAACTTCTAAGCACCACGTGATGATCGGGTGTGATGGATTCTTACGTTCACATACAACGGGTGTAAGATAGATTTACACACGCCAAAACACTTAGGGTTAACTTGACGAGCCTAGCGTACGGACATGGCCTCGGAACACAGAGACCGAAAGGTCGAGCATGAGTCGATAGTAGATACGATCAACATGAAGATGTTCACCGATGATGACTAGTCCGTCTCACGTGATGATCGGACCACGGCCTAGTTGACTCGGATCATGTAATCACTTAGATGACCAGAGGGATGTCTATCTGAGTGGGAGTTCATAAGATGAACTTAATTATCTGAACATAGTCAAAAGACCTTTTGCAAATTATGTAAATGGCTCGCTTTAGTTCCACTATTTAGATAGTTTCCTAGAGAAAATATAGTTGAAAGTTGAAAGTAGCGATTATGCGGACAGTAGAAAGCTTATGTCCTTAATGCACCGCTCAGTGTGCTGAACACCAAACGTCGTTTGTGGATGTTGCGAACATCGGACATACACGTTTTTGATAACTGCGTGATAGTTCAGTTAAACGGTTTAGAGTTGAGGCACCAAAGAAGTTTTTCAAAACGTCACGGAACATATGAGATGTTTCGAGGGCTGAAATTGGGATTTCAGGTTCGTGCCCACGTCAAGAGGTACAAGACCTCTGACAATTTTCTTAGCCTGCAAACTAACGGAGAAAAGCTCAATCGTTGAGCTTGTGCTCAGATTGTCTGAGTGCAACAATCACTTGAATCGAGTGGGAGTTAATCTTCCAGATGAGATAGTGATGTTTCTCCAAAGTCATTGCCACCAAGCTGCTAGAGCCTCGTGATGAACTATAACATATCAGGGATAGATATGATGATCCTTGAGGTATTCGTGATGTTTGACACCGCGAAAGTAGAAATCAAGAAGGAGCATCAATTGTTGATGGTTGGTGAAACCACTAGTTTCAAGAAGGGAAAGGGCAAGAAGGGATACTTCGTGAAACAACAAATCAGCTGCTGCTTTAATGAAGAAACCCGAGGTTGAATCCCAAACCCGAGACTAAGTGCTTCTGTAATAAGGGGAACAACCATTGGAGCAGATTTACCCTAGATACTTGGTAGATGAGAAGGCTGGCAAGGTCGATAGAAGTATATTGGATATGCATTATGTTAATGTGTACTTTACTAGGACTCCTAGTAGCACCGTGGTATTAAGATACCAGTTCGGTTGCTAAGTGTTATTAACTCGAAATAAAAGCTACGGGATAAACGGAGACTAGCTAAAGGTGAGCTGACGATATGTGTTGGAAGTTTATCCAAGCTTGATGTGATCAAGCATCGCACTCTCCCTCTACCATCGAGATTGGTGTTAAACCTAAATAATTGTTATTGGTGTTTGCGTTGAGCATAGACATGATTGGATTATGTCTATCGCAATACGGTTATTCATTTAAGGAGAATAATGGTTACTCTGTTTATTTGAATAATACCTACGATGGTCTTGCACCTAAATAAATGGTTTATTGAATCTCGATCGTAGTGATACACATTTTCATGCCAAAAGTATAAGATAGTAATGATAGTACCACTTACTTGTGGCACTGCCATGTAAGTCATACTGGTATAAAACGCATGAAGAAGCTCCATGTTGATGGATCTTTGGACTCACTCGTTTTTGGAAAAGTTTGAGACATGCGAACCATGTCTATTGGTGTATACGCATGAAGAAACTCCATGCAGATGGATCGTCTGGACTCACTTGATTTTAAATCACTTGAGATATGCAAATCACACCACATGGACAAGATGACTGAAAAGCCTCGGTTTCAGTAAGATGGAACAAGATAGCAACTTGTTGGAAGTAACACATTTTGATGTGTGCAGTCCAATGAGTGCCGAGGCATTGATGAATATCGTTATGTTCTTACTTCACGGATGATTTGAGTAGAATCTTGAGTGTATTTACTTGATGAAACACAAGTCTGAATTATTGAATGCTTCAAGTAATTTCAGAGTGAAGTTGAAGATCATCGTGACAAGAGGATAAAATGTCTATGATATGATCATAGAGATGAGTATCTGAGTTCTGAGCTTTGTACGCTATTAAGACATCGTGGAAATTGTTTCACAATTAATACCCCCTAGAACACCATAGTGTGATGGTGTGTCCGAACATCATAGTTGCACCCTATTAGATATGGTGTGTACCATGATGTCTCTTATCGAACTACCACTGTAGTTTATGGGTTAGGCATTAAAGACAACCACATAGGGCACCACATAATTCCGTTGAGATGACACCGTATGAACTATGGTTTAGAGAAACCTAAGCTGTCATTTCTTAAAGGTTTGGGGCTGCGACGCTTATGTGAAAAAGTTTCAGGTTGATAAGCTCGAACCCAAAGCGGATAAAATGCATCTTCATAGGACACCCAAAACAGTTGGGTATACCTCCTAATTCAGATCCGAAAGTAATAGGGATTGTTTCTTGAATCGGGTCCTTTCTCGAGGAAAAGTTTGTCTCGAAAAGTTCAGTGGGAGAATGGTGGAGACATGATGAGGTTATTGAACCGTCACTTCAACTAGTGTGTAGCAGGGCACAGGAAGTTGTTCTGTGGGCGCCTACACCAATTGAAGTAGAAGCTTATGATAGTAATCATGAAGTTTGAGATCAAGTCACTACCGAACCTCGTGGGGCGACAAGGACGCATCTTGCTTGAGTGGTACGGTGATCCTGTCTTGAAGGTCATGTTGCTAGACAACAATGAACCTACGAGCTATGGAGAAGCGATGGTGGGCCCAAATTCCGACAAATGGTTAGAAGCCATGAAATCCGAGATAGTATCCATATATCAGAACAAAGCATGGACTTTGGTGGACTTGCCCGATGATCGGCAAGCCATTGAAATAAATGGATCTTTAAGAAGAAGACGGACGTGGACGGCAATGTCACCTTCTATGAAGCTCGACTTGTGGCGAAGAGTTTTTCACGTTAGCATTAGCTGCATTTATGAAATCTGGCAGATGGATGTCAAGACGAGTTTCCTTACCAGTTTACGTAAGGAAAGGTTGTATGTGATACAATCAGAAAAGTTTTGTCGATCCTTCTAAGGATTGGAGTAAGCATCTCGGAGTTGGAATATGCACTTTGATAGGATGATCAAAGATTTTGGGTTTATACAAAGTTTATGAGAAACTTGTATTTCCAAAGAAGTGAGTGGGAGCACTATAGAATTTACGATGAGTATATGTTGTTGACATATTGATGATCAGAAATGATGTAGAATTTCTGGAAAGCATATAGGATTATTTGAAAGATTTTTTTCAATAGAAAACCTGGATTAAGCTACTTGAACATTGAGCATCGAGATCTATAAGGATAGATCAAAATGCTTAATAATACTTTCAAATGAGCACATACCTTGACATAATCTTGAAAGTGTTCAAGATGGATCAGTCAAAGAAGGAGTTCTTGCCTGAGTTGTAAGGTATGAAGTTAAGAGTTAAAAGCTCGACCACGGCAGAAAAGAGAGAAAGGGCGAAGGTCGTCCCCTATGCTTCGAACATAGGCTCTATAGTATGCTATCTTGTGTACCGCTTAGGAAGTGTGCCTTGCCATGAGTCGGTCGAGGTACAAGAATGATCCAGGAATGGATCATTGGACAGCGGTCAAAATTGTCCTTGGAGTAAATAAGGACATGTTTCTCGATTATGGAGGTGATAAAGAGTTCGGCGTAAAGGGTTACGTCGATGCAAGCTTTAACACCTATCCGAAAGTGACTCTGAGTAGCAAACCGGATACGTATAGTGGAGCAACCATTTGGAATAGCTTCAAGTGGAGCGTGGAAGCAACATTTACAATATGACATAGAGAATTGCGAAGTACATACGGATCTGAATGTTCTGCACCCGTTGACTAAAACCTCTCTCACAAGCAAAACATGATCAAACCCCGTAACTCATTGAGTCTTAATCACATGATGATGTGAACTAGTTTAATGACACTAGTAAACTCTTTGGATGTTGGTCACATGGCGATGTGACCTGTGAGTGTTAATCACATGGCGATGTGAACTAGATTATTGACTCTAGTGCAAGTGGGAGACTGTTGGAAATATGCCCTAGAGGCAATAATAAATTGGTTATTATTATATTTCCTTGTTCATGATAATAGTTTATTATCCATGCTATAATTGTATTGATAGGAAACTCATATACATGTGTGGATACATAGACAACACCGTGTCCCTAGTAAGCCTCTAGTTGACTAGCTCGTTGATCAATAGATGGTTACGGTTTCCGACCATGGACATTGGATGTCATTGATAACGGGATCACATCATTAGGAGAATGATGTGATGGACAAGACCCAATCCTAAGCTTAGCACAAAGATCGTAGTTCGTATGCTAAAGCTTTTCTAATGTCAAGTATCTTTTCCTTAGACCATGAGATTGTGCAACTCCCGGATACCGTAGGGAATGCTTTGGGTGTACCAAACGTCACAACGAATCGGGTGACTATAAAGGTGCACTACGGTATCTCCGAAAGTGTACATTGGGTTGGCACGAATCGAGATCGATTTGTCACTCCGTGTGACGGAGAGGTATCTCTGGGCCCACTCGGTAGGACATCATCATAATGTGCACAATGTGACCAAGGGGTTGATCACGGGATGATGTGTTACGGAACGAGTAAAGAGACTTGCCGGTAACGAGATTGAACAAAGTATCGGGATACCGACGATCGAATCCCGCACAAGTACAATACCGCTAGACAAAGGGAATTGAATACATGATTGATTGAATCCTCGACATCGTGGTTCATCCGATGAGATCATCGTGGAACATGTGGGAGCCAACATGGGTATCCAGATCCCGCTGTTGGTTATTGACCGGAGAACCTCTCGGTCATGTCTGCATGGTTCCCGAACCCGTAGGGTCTACACACTTAAGGTTCGGTGACGCTAGGGTTATAGGAAATAGATATACGTGGTTACCGAATGTTGTTCGGAGTCCCAGATGAGATCCTGGACGTCACGAGGAGTTCCGGAATGGTCCGGAGGTAAAGATTGATATATTGGACGAAGGGTTTTGGAGTCCGGAAGTGTTCCGGAGGTACGGGTGATGACCAAAGATGACCGAAATGTGTTTGAGCCCGGCAAGTGTTGGGGGCTTCATGGGCCAAGGGAAGGGGCAAACCAGCCCACTAAGGGGCTGTCGTCCCCTCACCTATTCCCACGTGACAAGGGGTTTGGGGCGCCCCATCTAGGGTTCCCACCTCACGGCTTGGGGGCCAAGTCACCCAAGGGGAGATCCCATCCGCCTGCCGCCGCCCCCTAGGGGAAACCCTAGGGCACCTCCCCTCCCCTTTGCCCCTATATATAGTGGAGGTTTTGGGGCTGCCTAACACACGAGTTTCTCTCCCTCTTGGAGCAGCCCTACCTCTCTCCCTTCTCCTCTCCCGCGGTGCTTGGCGAAGCCCTGCAGGATTGCCACGCTCCTCCATCACCACCACGCCGTTGTCTGCTGCTGGGCGAAGTCTTCCTCAACCTCTCCCTCTCTCCTTGCTGGATCAAGGCGTGGGAGACGCCACCGGCTGTACGTGTGTTGAACGCGGAGGTGCCGTCCGCTCGGCACTAGGATCTCCGGTGATTTGGATCACGACGAGCACGACTCCTTCAACCCCGTTCTCATGAACGCTTCCGCTTAGCGATCTACAAGGGTATGTAGATGCACTCTCCTTCCCCTCGTTGCTGGTTTCTCCATAGATAGATCTTGGTGACACGTAGGAAAATTTTGAATTTCTGCTACGTTCCCCAACACATAGTTGAGAAAAACTCACATAATGGTAGAACTGGAGGCGTTTGCACATCGACCCAGATGTCTATATTACCTTCAATATCATCTTCCGGACGAATATCAAAGGTGATAACCATATCAGGCTCAAATGCATAAGCCTTGCATAGTGCTTGCCAAGTTTTGCTTTCAAAATGGGTGTATGTGTCTCCATTATATAATTTGACGTTGAAAGTATACCCATGCTCCGTCTTCAAGTAAACTCTCTTTACCTCCATATCATCTATAGCACTAAACCTATCTTATCCAAGACAAAAATTCTTGCATGGCAGGGGATGCGCTAGTAGAATAGTGAAAATTTAAAATTATAAGTTGAAGCAAATGAAGCATAAGTCATGCTTTAAAATTATAAGTTGAAGCAAATGAAGCATAAGTTTTGCATTCAAATAATAATTGCCGTTGTGACTTACCGTATCTACTTCGAATGTCTCATTCAGCTTGATGCTGAAGCGCCTACCATCAACAAGGAAATTTCTGTCGCACATGCCGCGCTGGTCTTCACAGTGTTCGCACATAATAAAATATTTTTCGTCATCAGATGACATTTCCTATATGTTCATATAGGTGAAACATTAAACACTTATTACTATCTAACATTAATTAATATATCTAGCCAATTCAAATATATATCTAACTATATATATTTATCTCTAACAATTAACATTACTATATATTTAACTTTTCTATCTAATTCATCTAACATTGGACATTAATCTAACATTTATATAAACTCAAAATATATAAAAACATTAAATAAACAGAAAAACTCATTACCAAATAATATTTTAATTAGATCATCAAATCTTAGATACGACAATTTTCTTACTAAAAGTAAACTAATTATATTAATTATTCAACTAGTTCAAATCTCAAATACCTAAAAATAAACTACTTCGACAATTTTCTTACTAAAAATAAACTAGTTATATTAATTATTCAACTAGTTCAAATCTCACATACCTAGCTAATTAATATCTAATTAAATTTTCTAAAAAACAGAAAACAGAAAATAAGTAAAAAAATATGTGTGTGTATGTGTGTGTGTAAGTGTGTATGTGTGTGTGTATGTGTGTGTACATGTGTATGTGTGTGTATATATATGTGTGTGTATGTGTACGTATACGTACAATGCGCGGGCGACGACTGGCGGCGGCGGGGCGACGGGCGACGACAGGCGGCGCCAGGCGACGGGCGACGACGGTGGCGCTGGGCGACGGGCGGGCGGGCGACGGCGCAAGCGAGAGCGGCGACGCGAGAGAGGTTGGAGACGCCAAGCGATGGGAGATGTAACGAAATTTTCATAAGTGTTGTATATAGGAGAGAGTCCTTTAGTACCGGTGGTAGACCGGTACTAAAGGCCAACTTTGGCAAGGCGAAGAGGCGGGAAGACAAGGCCTTTACTACCGGTTGGAGCCACCCACCGGTACTAAAGGGTGGTCTTTAGTACCGGTTGGTGGCTCCAACCGGTACTAAAGGCCTTGCGCTGCCACCCCAAAATTTAGTCCCACCTCGCCGGGCGAAGAGCAGCCGCACTGGTTTATAAACCCAGCCGCGGCTACCCCTTCGAACTCCTCTATATAGCAGGCTTGTGGGCCTAAACTCTGCGCGCTGCCCTGTGAGTCTGCTGGGCCTTTAAGGCCTGTAATTACACACCTGTGGCCTATCAGGCCCACAGGGCAGCGCCCCAATTTTTTTATAGTTTTTTTCTTTTCTGCTTTATTTTCTTCTATTTATTTCTGCGTAGTTTTTTGTATGGTTTTTTCTTTTCTGTTATATTTATTTTCTTCTATTTATTTGTGAGTAGTTTTTCATCTAGTTTGCCAAAATTCAACATTTTCAGAGTTCATTTTGTAGTGATTTTCAATTTCACGGTCATTTTGTAAACGATTGAAAAATAGCAAATATATTTTTTCTTTTCTGCTTTATTTTTTCTTCTATTTATTTCTGAGTAGTTTTTTCTTTTCTGCTATATTTATTTTCTTCTATTTATTTCTGAGTAATTTTTTTATATAGTTTTTTTTTCTTTTCAGCTATAGTTTTTCTTCTTTTCTGCTATTTTTTCTTTTCTGCAAAATTTGATGGTCAAAGTCTGGAGTTATAACTTAAAAAAAAGAAATGTCGACGTGCAATTAGTTTTTGCCATAACAGAAGAAGTCCGGAGTTGTAATAAGTTATTAAAAATAAAAAGAGGTGCAATGCTCGTTAATTTGCTTCAAGCCTTCGAAATAGTGTAAACTGCACTGCGCATAGCTCCGTGCAGTCTACCGTATTCTGAAGGCTTGAAGCTAAGCAACGTGAGCATTGAGCCTCTTCTTCATCGTCTCTGCACTCGGGGCTTATAAACCGCTCCTAGTCCCTCTCACTTCATGAGGTGGGACTAAAAACAGCTTACGTCTGGTTCATCCATGAACCGGTACTAAAGGTGCTTTCGTGGGGCCCCAGCCTTACCTGACACAACCTCATTAGTACCAGTTCGTGGCACGAACCGGTGCTAAAGGTTCGCCATGAACCGGTACTAAAGAGCTCCTCCCGCCTAGCAGTTGGAACCGGTACTAAAGAGCTCCTCCCGCCTAGCAGTTGGAAACGGTACTTAAGAGCCTCCCGCCTAGCATTTGAATGGTGCATACTGAATGCACAAAAAGTCTGGACTTGTAATAAGTTTAAAAAAAATGAAATGCCTTTGTAACAGATGAGTTTAATTTCGTCATAAACCCGAATACTTGAAAGAGATTGTCCAGTTTGTAAACGAAGTGCATCAAGTTTTTGCCGTAACCCTCTCTACTTTTTTGAACATGATATGTGGGTAAAATGATGATACCATGCCAAATTTCAACTTTTTCAGAATTCATTTGTAGTGCTTTTCAATTTCTAGGTCATTTAGTTCTCAAAACAAATCATTAAATGCATAAAAAATAGCAAATGAAGGCATAAACGGTTGAAAGTTGATGGCGTCACTTTGAATGGTGCATACTTAACGCAAAAAATATAAGAGCATTTAGATCATGATCTTATATTTCTTTACAGTTTAAATTGTCAATATGATCTTATAACATCAAAAATACTTTGATCATCAACGATCTTTGTGTGTACAATCTGAATTGTCAATATGAGTCATCAACGATTTATAAACCGATGAAGACTCATATTATGCACCGCAAATTCCACACATAGAGTTCAATGAAGACCAAGTGCTTGTGATAGTTTGAGAAATAACATATTTAAGGTGGTAAAAGGCTTGTTAGGGGAGCGAGGTGGGACTAGAAACAGCTTGCCATAACCTCATTAGTACCGGTTCGTGGTACGAACCGCACTAAATGGTGATGGTGGGGCCATAGTCCGACCGCAGGTGACACAACCTCTTTTAGTACCGGTGCGTGGCATGAACCGGTACTAAAGGTTCGCCACGAACCGGTGCTATTGATCGCTGCCACGAACCGGCACTAGTGTACACATTAGTGCCGGCTGAAATTCCAACCGGCACTATTGTGCTTCACATTTGACCCTTTTTCTACTAGTGATTCCTTGGCTTTTATTCTCGGCCCACAGTTCGGGTCGGTGACCTTGGGGTTGGGCCGAACAGTGCGAGCGATGCAACTAGGTTGCGCCAGGATGGAGTTGACAACTTCCCTCCATGAACCTTCTTTATTAACTGGACCCCATCTTTAGGAACATGTGCTTCATGGCCACACGCTTGTTTTGAAGGCGTAGCTGCGGTTCGAGAATCCAGCATCCCCGTCCTGCTACCATCGCAAATAAAATCCAAGACTCGACCTTTGGTGCGACAACGAATGAAACTAGCGGCGGAGGGATGACATCTAGGACAAGGGCGGCACCACTATGGCAGTGAGATGGCGCAGCGACATAGCTTCAAGGAGAACTCCCATTTATCGCGGGCCTCCTTCACGTCAACCTCCTTCTGAGGCTGTGGCCCATGTATGATCCAATTCAATCCCAGGCTCGTGCTACCGCGACCTATGGCGGGGGAAAGGTGCCTGACGGGGTGAAGGAGAAGGGGTTGTGATGGGAGCAGAGCGAGATCGAGGTAACATGACGATAGCTGGTGGTTCACTGGATCCCTCCGCTCCTAAGGTCGGTTGTCAGAATAGAAACAGGGAAAGGAAATATGTACAAGCAAAGATGGCAATACGGGAGCAAATGATTAGTTTTCTCGACAAAAGAGATGTTTGGAGAGGAAAAAATTGTGAACCGTTGAATGAACAATTGATGGTGGGGGAGCACGAGGGCGAGTGCAGGCAAGCCGCAACTCGCCCACAACCATGTTTCATTCATGCATTGAATTTGGGAGCATCTAGTTAACAGGTGTCCCCCATGGAGGGCACTTCTCCTAGCGCGGGAATGCTCCAACGCGCCACATGAAATGTGATGGACGCTTCTCCCATTAGAATTGTTTTCTTAGTTTTTCAGCTTTTCCTAGGGGTTTTGGGTTTTCTTGTTTGCTTTTTTTTGGGGGGGGGGGGGGGGGGGGTATGGTTTTACCAAGGTTTTTTGTTTTATTTTTTGGGGATTTTATTTACTTTGTTTTAATTTTAAGGCCTCCAGTTTTTATTTATATTTTTTGGGGTTTCTAGTTCTTTCCGGTTGTGTGACTTTTTGGGTTTCTATTTTTTGGGGGGTTTCTGGTTTTTCGGAGATTTCCTTTTTTGTGTTGCCAGCTTATTTATTTCTGTGTGCTTCCATGTGGAACACATGTGTGTTTCACGAGAGAGCGCAAGTGCGATGTACTCCCATGTGGAGCACAATTGTGCTTCCGGGTAGAGCATGAGTGTGTAGTTGTTCCTAATTTGAATGCTTCCGTTATTCACAATTTCTTTCATTGTCAATGAACATGAACATTTTCTTATGTCCTAATCATTTCTTAAAAAATTTCAACAATTTTGGAATTTTAAATGTTTTATGAAAATTTTACAAACTTGAACAACTTTTAAAAAATTGTTAACAAATCCTGAATAGTTGATGAAATTTTTTACCAAAAATTGTAAAACATGTACTTTCTAAAAAATTACTGATTTTTTTGAAACACAAATATTTCTTAAATTTGTAGACACAAAAGTCAAAAAGGAAACATTTTTTGAAATTCCAGAACATTTTTTTAAATTGTAAACAATATTTGCAAATAAGAACATTTTTCGGTATTCCAAAAAATATTTCAAATTTTCCAGAGGTTTCAAAAAGAATAATAAACTTCAAAAAGGAGAAAAATGAAATGACGAAAAATAGGAGAAAAAAGAAAAAAAAGAAATCACGAGGTTTTTTTAAAGGTTCCTAAAAAATTCAAGAAATTGAAAAAGATTCACAAATTTGAGATTTTTTCAAGAAATTGTTTTTTTTATTTTAAAAAGTTCACGCATTCGATAAAACAGAAAAATAATGAAAAACAAAAACAAAAAACTCAAAATAAAACAGAACAAAACCGGTTTAAAATTACACAAAAAATAATGTTACATTTGACACATAAGAAGCGAAAAAGAAGGCAAGTGTGCACAACATGTAACCTGTCCCAGTTGATCACTAGAACTTGAAGTAAACCTTGAGGGTTGGAGTTTGAATCTGTCGTGGCACATGTTTTTGAAGATTAGAAAGAAAGAGAAAAAAGTATGCCGAGCATCTACGGGCAGTACATACACAGACCGTGTATCAGCGCAGATGACATATATTTTTTAAAGACCATCCTACCCATGATTATGAAGGGGTATGAAGAGATTTTATCCGTTGATGTGTTTAGAGGGGTTGCACCGAAACAGAAATGTTCTTATGTTATTTCTGTTATCCTAGATTTGCCATATAGCCACGGCAAAATACATAGCATGCATGAAGATTTGATGCGGCATTTATCCATTCCAGCAACCAGTGTCAAATATTAATAAACCCCTTCAGATTTAGCAAGATATGTAAAATACCTTTTCAACTCGGCCCAAGTTTCTTTGGCATAACAGCAAAAGAAGAAACAATGTTCCACTGTCTCAACTCTATTACAGAAAAAACATGCATACCTCATAGGATTTATATGTTTCGGAGTTTATCACCGATAAGTAGATAATTATGAGCCACTCTCCATAAGGTAATCTTCATTCTACTTGGACATTGTATCTTCAAGAGTTTCCTCCGTATTTTCCCTGTTTCCTCAATGTTCGAGGTCGATCCTCTACCATCAGAACTGCAATACTGCCAGAAGGATAAGGATCTTAGAAGGTTATACCAGATCGTACGTACCATATAGGTGCCTCCATTAATGTACCTCCATTAAGGTACATGCATATGCATTTGGGAGCACCACGTGAACATAATTTCAAAACTAGTGGTGCTATACTAGTCCTGGCCATGGGAAGCCCGGCCCGGCCCGACGCTGCCCCCGGGCTGGGCTCGGGCCTAGTTTTTGAGCCCAAAGGCCAGGCCGGGCCCAGGCCTGTCGTATTTGCATTTTTTTGAAGGTCAGGCCGGGCCGGCCCGAATCCCGACGGGCTTTTACGTGTTTGGGCCGGGCTCGGGCCCAGAAACACAGGCCCGATGGCCGGGCCGGGCCGAGCCCGGGCCTGGGTTTTTTGTGTCAGGCTTGGCTAGGCCTGGCCCGAAGCCCGGCCCGGCCCGAGGTTTGGCCAGGTATATGCTATACACACAATGCTTTCTGTATGATAATGATAAGACAATGCTGATACATATGATATTTCCTGTGATGGTTGTTGTTGTGGTACTGGAGGTTGGTCATGGACGTTGGTGTCAAGCTCAGGGGATGATTGTTCAATCTTGATTGTTTTTGGCTGGTGGTTTTTTGTGCAAAGCCAATTGTTTTACTATCTTTTCAGTTTTATCAGGTCGATGTCTACGTGACTTGTACCATAATCTTTTATGATATGGATAGGAAACATATTTACCATAAAAAAGGCTATATGCAGCAAAGCTCTTTGATTTACATGTCATACAAAAAACGTAGCATTGAGTTATACGTGTATTTCCATTTTGGAACTATGTACGTGAACAACAATCTTTTTTTTGCATGATAACACATGCCTTATTTATATATCATAATGATCATACAAATCACGTAAACACCAACCGGACAAGGGTGAATAGACAAGGAGGGGGAAGCGTCATGAAGCCACCTCTGAGGGGACATGACACCTACACGTACGCATCATCATTGTTGGTGCCAAAGTGATGAGCTTTCGCTTGGTACCTCTCTCACCAACCTTGGCCACCAGGGCCACCACGACAAATTTTGGCCTCCAGATATGGGTCAGAGCTTGGCCGCCGGCACCAACCTCATCAAGACCACCTGCCGCTATTCCGCTCGTTAGAGCATCTCCAGCCGCGTCCCCAACAAGCCCCCTCAGATGACTTTTCGGCCGCCGGCGTCAAAAATTCGGCCTAGTCGTATTCCCAGAGGCCCATTTTTCGCCGGCTCGGGCCAAAATTGGCGCCGGTAGACCCAACTCGAACCCGGCACGTTGGGGGGCGCTCGGGAGCGCCGAGCGAATATTTTTTTGGCGCGAAAGCACCATGGGCCAGCCGCGTCAGCGACTCGACTCGCTTCTCGTTGCTTCGTCGTCCTCGTCGCCTCGTTTCCCGCGGCGAATCAATGCCAAAGTTGTGCGCGCTGCCACGCCGGTCAGACTCCATTGATGCCTCACGGGCGGCGCAGTGAAGGCCGGGCGACGCGCGTCCCCTCGCCCGCCACGCCTCCCGCCACGCGTAACGCGCCAGCCAAGCCTACCGCGCGGCGCCTCCGCCTATATAAGCCGAGAACCAGCGCGCCGCGCCGGAGACACGCACAAACACTCCACCGCCGACGCGCCCACTTCTCCCCCTTCCTCCTCTCGCCGTCTCCAGCTCAGAAGGATGGCCGAGCGATTCCCAGGCGACGGCGCGGCGGCGAATGGCTTCGGGCGCCGCCATCTGCACGAGGACGAGGCTCGCCTCCTTTTCGAGGCCAAGTACCCGGTCCCGCCGGACATGCGGGTGCCCGGAGCGTGGAGGATCAGCGCCGGCGGCGTGCCGGTGCCACCACCACCCACCGGGGCGGAGCGGCGTGCGGAGATCGCACGTATCCGCGCGTCCCTGCCGCGGGCGGCGCGGTACACTCCCAACAGCCCGCTCCTGGAACCCTACTTCCGCCGCCGACACGCCGAGCAGCTCGAGGCGACAAACGGCGTTGTGCCCTCCGGCAGGCTCAACTCCGAGGGCCGGCGCCGGTGGTGGGCGCGTGCCCGTCAAGACGTTGGAGTCCGTCCTCGAGTACATCGAGGACGGCAACACGCCGCGCCTCGAGTACCCCGCTCCCCCGTCCTTCTCACGCCGCCGTGGAAGCTCCTGGACGCCGAGGCGTATGGAGCGGCCCGGCGCGTCCTCCTCCTCGTCTGGGCGCTTGTTGGGCTCTCCCTGCCTCTGCCCCGCCAAGTCGGAGCCCCAGAACACGCCTGTCAGGAAGGCTCTCCGGGTAGCTTCCTGGAAACGTTGTTGGGTGCTCTCCTTTTCTATGTGTGCACGGTGGTGGCGGCGTGTTGTGTAGTGTTCCTCTTGGGGACATCATCGATGAGTGTAGGTTTCCTCTGGTCTCAACGACGTTCTTTGGGCGGGCGTGGAACGACATTCGTTGTCACCTCAACTCCATCTCTAGCGGCTACGTTTGTCCCTCTTATTTACACGTGACGGCATCCTCGAGTCTTCAAGTCCTTTTTACTCACGACAGGGTTGGCACTCTCCGGCCGGGAGTAATAGGACAAAGTGTTCTCTCCGACGACAGTTTGGTGAAGATGTTTGTAGCCCACAAATGCAGGGATCAATTATATATCTTTTTAATAAGTAAGGGTGTCAAAACCAACGAGAATCATCTAATCCATTCTTCCTTAGTATTTATTTTTTATTTTATTTTTAGTATAGGGGGAAGAAGAAGGCTGATGAAAAAAAGGTAGCTGGACAGCTGGACCTTTAGATCTCGATCACACGGTGAAGAGCGATTTGATTGAACAAGTAAAATTGAGACACTTGTTTAATAGTTGCCCCCTATTTATATTAAGAAAAACATACTCCCTCTGTCCCATAATGTAAGAAGTTTTTTAACACTAGTGTAGTGTCGAAAAAACATCTTACATTATGGGACAGAGGAAGTACAATATTATATATCGTGACTCTAAATCCATAGCTTTAGGCACTTTTTTTCGAGAAAAGTTCCGGTTTATTTATCAACTATTAAGGTAGTACAAAGAACATTAGAAGTAAATTTTACATCCAGGTCCGTAGACCACTTAGCGACGACTACAAACACTAAAGCGAGGCGAAGGCACGTCACCGTCATCGCCCCTCCCTCATCGGAGTCGGACAAACATTGTTGTAGTAGACAGTTGAGAAGTCATCGTTCTAAGGCCCCACTGGACCAGCACACTAAAACAACAACTCTCGTCGATGAAGAGAAACGTAGATTGAAAGGATCCAATCTACAGACATACAGATATAAACGAATGTAGACCGATCCAGTCCGATCCACCGAAGACAAACACCCATCCCACAAGATCCACCAAATCTCAATGTTAACATATGAATCCTATCGGGGGTGTTTTGCGTGTTGGTACATGTGGTGCAGTCTTCTGGAATTTCTTTTCCACACGCAATACGACTTTTATTTTATAATATGCGTGAGATATACGAATACAAATATACAAATATTTACAGTCAACACGGAGACATGGAGTTCAAGGCGTAAAACACAATAGAGTCTTGCCACCGATGCTTTTCGCCGGCGGTGCTGCTTGAACCCCCTGTTCCAACTTTCAAGAACTCGCCTCCAAGGTGTGCTCCTCAACAACCGCCACCACCTCCACCGCCTCCGCCACCTCCCATGCCTGCGCCGCCGTCTCCACCTCCACCCCCACCCCCACCGCCCCAGCCTCCGCCACCGTCTCCTCCTCCGCCTCCACCGCCCCAGCCTCCACCACCGTCTCCGCCTCCGCCCCCACCTCCCCATCCTCCGCCGTCTCCCCCTGCCCAGCCTGTGCCGTCTCCACCTCCAGCCCCACCAGCACCGGATCCATCCGTCAAGCCTGTGCTGTCTCCGCCCCCACCTCCATCTTCCATGTCTCCACCGTCTCCGCCTCCACCCCCACCTCCGTCACCGAAGCCTGCTCCTCCATTGCCCTTGGTGCCATTGTAGCCGCAGCACTTCGCGACGATGGCCAAGATCCCGACAGCAGCCACCATGACGGAAGCTAGAATCAGAAAAAGCTCGAACGGCTTAAGCATCGTTGCTAAGCTGGTCGATCAAAGCCTCTGTGCTGTGATCGTTTCTTCTTCTTCCGAGGGAGAGGAGAGCAAATTAGGCCTCGTGTTCGTGAGCCAGGAAGGAAGAGCCGGCGGTCGCCGTGCAGCTGAGAAGGCCTGGGCCAGGGTCACATATATAGCGGAGGACAACAAAACCCGTACGCCAGCGTCCCGGTCGTCTTTGACCGACCAAGATGTATATATTTCGTGGCGGCAAGGTAAGCGCGTGGACGTGGTCGTGGCGGCCTCCATGCATGCATGGCTGCTTCGGTCTGCATTCGATCGTGACTCCGTGAGTTCTTTATGTGAATTTTGAATTTGCTAAGCACATGTCCCATGTGGTTCCCCGTGAGTTCTTTATTATTGATGACACATCCATATACCGCACCGTCTTCTAAACAAAAATCATAGAGTCTGTCTAGGACACATCTAGATGTGACATAACTATGTCACATCTAAACTGATTTTCACTTTATTTGTGGTCTATTCTTTTTGTCTTAGTTTTTTTTTGTCTCTTGTTGCTGCATTATATATTTATGAGAGCTTAGATATAACATCCTTAAAAAACATCTAGATATGAATTAGACAAACTGAAAACGATACTGTCTACCATACCCAAGCCTTTATTCCAGGCAAAGATTTTGCTCTAAGATTTAGCCACTTGTGTGAAAATGATGTATGGTGAATACAGCATGTGACACTGCTATTTTTTTGGGATATGACCGTGTAGAATTACATGGTGGATGTAGATTCTTGCTCAAAATTTTCTCAACGTGTGTATCGATTCGGTTGGTGCGCTTAGCGAATTCGGGGCGCGTGGGCCAGCATTGCCTGTTGACTTTGCGGCCCAAGTTTTCTTCCGTGGTTCCATGCCTGTGCGGACTTCCCTTCCTCTGCGCGTGCCTCTTTATCGATCGGTGCTGTCGTGCGTTGGAACCGCTGCATGTTGATTGGCTGATACGTGATATGACTACGTGTTTCCATCTACTTTTGCATGCAATGGTTCACGGTGCCGCTAAAACCGATATCGCCCGGTGTTTCTGGAGGGCCCATGCTTCGATCTTTCTGAAGTCGTGGCTTCCCTATAAATATGGGATCCTTCATGGTGCGTATATGGGTTTGCAGGCTTCCCTTCCTATCATCGATTGTTTGATTATTCGTTGCTACGCTCGCCACCGCAATTCCCGGCCGCCGGCGTCTAACCTTTTGTGTTCGCCGCCCATGGACCTGCGAAATCTCGGCACGCTCGGGCGTGAGACATGTGGCGTCGACCCAGCCGTCGACGACGTTGATGAGGGTGTGGAGCCGATGGAGTGCGTGTTGCCACACTGGTGGCTCGGCAGCTCGACCTCACCCTTGCCGCATCTTATTTGTGCCGGCCCAGGCCGCCGGTACCTGACCGTCTCCGTGCCGCTCCGCCGCCGTGAGGAACTGTCGTGTGGGAAACTCCGGCGGAGGGCCCCGTATGGCAAGGTGGAACGGCTATCTTGAACCAAGAAAAAATATGTAGGTATGTATGATTGTATTGATGGTGATGACGTCTGGCGCAAGCTCCTGGCTTTGGTTCATAGGAAGAAGAAGAAGGGACGGAAGCAGAGGAGGAGTAGTTGTGGGATGGGGTCCGTAGTTTTCTTCATGAGCCGAGTAGACGATACACTAGCCCCCCCTGTTAGAATAAATTCAAGGTACGCGGTCGATCCACCAAGGAACAAGCAATCACAGACAACGACGACACCGAGATTTGTTAACGAGGCCTACTCCCCGGGGCAATGACTACGGGCGCTCCTCCCCGAGATACCGCAACACCGGCCACCCAGGCGCCGGCACAAGCCGCCAGCACCCCCTTGCGAACCTGTCGCTATCTAGTCGTCATAGGTTACAACGTAGGGTGCCTCTTCATATATAAGAGGCCAAGGGTACAACGTGTTCGACTCCGACACTACACGTATCCTACCCACACTACAACACCAAGTCCAAGCGTAACCCAACTAGTACAAAATATTCGACACAAACACAACAAACTCCACCTTGGCGAATATTCTCCATCACCTTGAATTTGTCCATGCGTCAAACTTCCATGTACTCCGGACTTGTGTTGTCTTCTTCAGTAGCCATCGAGAGCTACTCGACGAGTCTGCCCCAGACCCGCCGCCGCCGTGAGACCCCGCTGCTACTCTCGCAACTCCAGTCTCCGTGACTCCACTTGCAATAGTGCTCCCTTGCAACTTGTAAAGATGCGAAGCCGTCCTCTCTCCAATCATCACGGTCACCTCATCTTCTATGATTCTCATGGTCTTCTTATCCCGATCACAACGGAATACCATACCATCATCATGAAGAACACCGAGCGAAATTAGATTCCTCCTTAGCCCTGGCACATGCCTGACTCCCCGAAGCATCCGCTCAACTCCGTCAAACATCTTGATTTTGATGTCACCTACTCCAGCAACACGATAACCTGTGTCATCGCCCACATAGGCTAAACCAAACTCACCAGACTTGTAATGAAGAGAACCACTCCTGTTGGGTGTCGCATGAAAAGAGCAAGCTGAATCCAACATCCACGCTTCACCTTTGGTTGACCGCTGTCTGATACTATGAGAACATCACTACTGCTATCTGAGTCATCACCATGAGTTGCCTTATTAGCACTTGCCCCACCATTGAGTTCTGGACAGTCCTTTCTCATATGTCCCCACTGCTTACACTTGTGACATTGTATATTCTTTTTCTTTTTCTTGTTCTTCCCAGCCTCATATCCCTTCCGCCACTGCTCACCCTTGACTAGCAAACCTTCACCATGAGAGACTTCCACCGCGTTCTTCTTTCTCATATCATAAGATAGCAATGCCGCGGTAATATCCTCATTCTTGACGGTCTCCTTGCCGTGCGTCAAAGTAGTAATCAAATGGTCATAGGATGATGGCAATGAACAAAGAAGCAGAATTGCCCTATCCTCGTCGTCAACCGTCGCACCCAAGCGTGCTAGATCCGTCACGACTTGATTAAAGGCGTTCATATACTCCACAAGATCCGACCCCTCCTGCATCCTCATCCCATACAACTTTTGCTTCAGATACACCTTGGTCGTCGCAGTCTTGGACATAAACTGACTTTCCAGCTTCTCCCAGATCTTCTTCGGCGAATTCTCATCCATCACATGATAAATAACCTGGTCCGACAGACACAACCGTATAGTCCCGGCTGCTTTCAAGTAACTCCTGCCAGTCATCAGCCTCCATCTTAGCTGGCTTGGCTTCCTGCAACAACGCCTTCAAGCATCCCTGTTGTGCCAACAAATCTTTCACCCTTGTGCGCCATAACCCAAAGCTTCCAGCCTGTTGAACTTCTCCACCTCAAACCTGGTACTGATGGCGCCATGGTTCTTTGTATGACTGACCCTGCAAAAATTATCCGAGCTTTGCACGCGATGCCTCAAGTACTCGAACAAGATCCGCGTACTAATAGAAAAACCAACCAAAAATTCCTTCTGGTCTTCACGTGTTATCTCCCTTGGCTCAACTCTAATGCTAGCGCAACTTGCTTTGCCTCAGCTCTTGCCTTCCTGATGGATGCACACAACAAACGATGGACTTTTCCTTTCGCCGATCTCGATCTGTTGCCTCGTCTCTGTCTTGTTGGGCCTTCCACGCAGCCGCTTTTATTAAGCGATCCGCGCAGCTCTCCGCCTCACACACGAGGACGAGTTCCACCAGGACTCGGTCCTGTTTTTTTTCAAAACAAATCTCACCTTTTCTGTTTCCGATTGCACCGAGAGAAACCGCCGAACCTGCCGCTGCCTCCCACATACGCACGCCCGCGTTGGGCTCCGCTGGCCCGCCTCCAGCCGCCCCGTGCTGGACCGCACCTTTGGCCCAAGCTGCGTTGCCGACATGCTACTGCTGCAGTCTGCAGGTCACTGTCAATCTCGCCGACTCGAATCTAACTAAACGCTGCTCCACGCAATTGCGTTGCCACGCCGTATTTTCCGATTCCATAGCCGACGCCTGATCCTTCTGCAGTATCTCCACCTCTTCTAGATCAACCAGACAATCATCTCGTAACCTAGCTCATGATACCACATGTTAGAATAAATTCAAGGTACGCGGTCGATCCACCGAGGAACAAGCAATCACAGACAACGACGACACCGAGATTTGTTAACGAGGTTCGGCGAACTCGCCTACTCCCCGGGGCAATGACTACGGGCGCTCCTCCCCGAGATACCGCAACACCGGCCACCCGGGCGCCGGCACAAGCCGCCAGCACCCCCTTGCGAGCCTATTGCTATCTAGTCGTCATAGGTTACAACGTGGGGTGCCTCTTCATATATAAGAGGCCAAGGGTACAACGTGTCCGACTCCGACACTACACGTATCCTACCCACACTACAACACCAAGTCCAAGCGTAACCCAACTAGTACAAAATATTCGACACAAACACAACACCCCCCCCCCCCGGCCGCGTCGCCCCCGCTCGGGCGGCTCGGGCGGGATCTCGATCCCTTGCCGCCGGGGGTCCCCTTCCCTCCCTTCCTCCCATCCCTCCGCCGCCGCCGAGGGACGCCGCCGGCGATGGCCCGGGGCTGACGGCGGTGGCGGGGTCCTCCTCTTACTGCGCGCCGTGGGGTGGTGCGGCGCCCAGCGGCTTTGGGTGGCGCGGCCCGATCCGGCCTGGCGGCGGGCGGCTGCCTCGGCCAAGGGCGGCGATGGTGGGGTGCGGCAGCTAGCTCTGCCTCGGGCTGTGTGGCGGCGTTCGGCGGCGGCGGCCGGGTCTCGGCGACACACCATCTGACCTCTATCGGCGGTGGCGGCATGGAGGGCCTGGTGGTTGGGTCGACACCATGCGGGTTGTGCCCTCCGGACAGATCTGATCTGGCCGGTGCGGCCTGCTCATTGTGCGGCGGCTCAGATCGGCGGCGACCCGTGCACACATTACGTGATGGAGGTTCTTCGAGCGGATCCGGGTGAAAACCTTGTGCTCGGCTTGATGCCATGACCGGCGTTGGTGGCACCCTGTTGTGTCATTACCTTCTTGAAGGCATCGCCGTGGAGAAGCTCTAGACCTCTATCCGCTACCTCCGGGGGAAACCCTAGATCAGTTGATCGGATGACGGCGGCGCGTTGGTGTTGTTTCCTCCTTGGGGGGCGTCATTCTTGGAGGTGTACACGGGATCGAGGGACCAGCGGGAGCCTTTTTGGTGGAGCGGTGCTTCATCCTTCACATTGATGACGGCGGATCTCGGCGGCGTGGTGCAGTGGAGACTCGGCGCTCGATGCGCGGTGATGGACTCGCTGCAGTGGAGGTAGTTATGCAAGGCGTCAAGGTGGCGTCGATGACGGAGTGACCTCGACAAGGTAGAAGCCTCAATATCTGCTCAAGACGGACTGTGGAAGATGGCGGCGACGACACATGTGAGTGCGTCAGACCGGTTTATGCCCTGCACCCGGTATGTGGCTCGGCTGGGGCTTCTGGCTTTTGATGATAGGATTAGGTGAGTAGTCTGGGTATGTGGCCCAGATAGCACCCCTGCATCATTTGGATAGGAGTAGTGGCATATGTTGCCAAGATGACGGATTCAGGCATATTGTTGTAATACTTTATAAGGTCCTCGAGAATAATCAATAAAGTGGCCGTATGCATCTCCCAGATGCAGAGGCCGGGGGTCATCCTCTTTTTCTAAAAAAGATAAAAAGAAACGAGCCGAGTAGACTCTCTGGTGGCCTGTGGATCGT
Organism: Aegilops bicornis; assembly: GCA_021605145.1. Classification (NCBI taxonomy): domain Eukaryota; kingdom Viridiplantae; phylum Streptophyta; class Magnoliopsida; order Poales; family Poaceae; genus Aegilops; species Aegilops bicornis. The sequence goes on along the minus strand of CM038675.1, from coordinate 125,233,199 downwards.
GGTGCGTCTCGACCAAGTGGCAGAGCGACGGCCGGCGCTGGACTTCGCATATCGAGAGTCCCGACCCCGAGGTCTCTGAGGTATCGCCTGATGCGCTGCTCCACGGCAACACAGACGGCGACGAGTTTGTGGGTATGCTACTCTCATTTCTCAACTATCTTCTTCAGCGGTGCCCACTGTGTTACTCTCGATTAAAAAACTGCTTATGTGACCAGCCAGTGTATGCATGCAACGATGGAGCCTGATGTGACGATCGGGTGCTTTCCCAGCGGTAGGCATTGCTTTTCTTATGAAAAATAGTTTCGCATGTGGTGCGTGCTTTCTTGATGAATTAAACAGGCAGTACTTCAGTTGAGTACATCTCACTTGTGGGATAACTGAAGTCTGACTTTATACTAATAGTTCTTTAACTTCATACAATTGGGCGCACCAAATTCGCAGGGTTTTCTTTCAAAATATATCTTTTACCAATAGTTCCCTGGATGTTGTCCTCTCCTCTTAAGTTCACTCAATATATGTTGTGTCCAATAAAAAAAAGCATGCAACATTGTCGGTGCTTATTGACTGAATAGTCGTTATTCCTTACGTTAGCTTTTGTGTGTCATGTCATCAGCAAGCATTTTTTTGTGGTCATTTAGCTCTTTCCTACATTACTTATGCCTTCCCGTGGATCATATTTATGCAGTACAGTGCGCTAAAGGTCTATTTTAAGATCCACCATAACATCTCGGTTAATTTTTCTTGTGGGTGACGACAGTGTCGCACTTGCCGTGGATGGCGTCCTCCATCTTCGGTCTGTTGATTTGTCCATTCACAACATGGAGAATTCATTACCGACATATGCGAGGTGTCCTCGTGTCACCACGTGAGGAGCCCCAAAGCGTTTAGATTTTCTCTTTTTTTTTAGATATTTCTATTTCTTCTGTGATTTTTATATGCCTCTAATTTGTATTCCGGGCATATCATGAGGACGCTTCTCGCGTAGATGTATCATTTTATTTTGTGATTTGTTTCACTGGGGCAAATGATATGTGTCATGTAGTTTGGGATTGGTTCTTTCCATTTTTGTCGTTGGTGGTTGCATGGAGTTCTCGGGCGTGATTATCGAGGGCCTGATGTGACTATGTGCATGAGAACCTGAGGTGATGTGACTACTTGTAGTGTGAGAAATCCTCCATTAAAACAGTACTATGAGAAATTGGAGGTGGTTTCCCAGTTTTGTCTTTCGGCCTGTGCGATCAAGACGTGGAGTTATTCCCATGATTAATTTCACTTGATTAACTCCCGTGAATAATTTGTTTGTTCACCTCCTGCATGCAGTCAACTACGTTTCATGTTTCGTTGAAAAATAACTACTGGCCACCACTCTCCTACACGCAGAGATATGTTTTCACTTATAGAAAAACACCGATCTCTGAGTTTCTTTTACCTCTCAAGTTAGAAGTTTGTTTATCTTCGGCTTAGAAATAAGATTACTCATAGTAGTACTACATGGGCTTAATAATATTGACGATCATACAACTTAAAGCACTATAACGCATGCATATCCTCCCAGACATTAATGAATCCACAAGGTTCAAAATACACGCTGCGAACTGTATAGGTCAGATGGAACGAACCATGCTGGGAAAAAAATATATTTGATGTACCAACAAGATCCAAATAAACACGTTGAAGGACTAGCATGCAGAAAAAACGAAGGCCTGGGCAAAATACTAACGACATCACAAAATACTAACGACATCTGCCAGGGGCGCGGCTTGCCTCCGGAATTGTTTGGCAAGTTTTCTAGCATCGAACTGTTATCAAGTTTAGTTGCCCATGTACCTGATAAACTGGCAACAAGTGCAAAAATCTGCAGCTAGCTTCGCGGCCTGTCTATGTGCGGAGTTCTACGGATTCACATTACAACAATGACAGCATGTCGATTTGTTTGTTTTTGCGATTTACCTTACAATGACAGCATGTCGATTTGTTTTGTTTTGTGATTCTGCACCAACGAGTTGAGAACATGAATACGCACTGAAGAAATCGGGATAAGTAGCACTATAACTTATCAGCAAAGAACAAAATATTATCCTAACAAAAAGAGACTTAACTAAAAAACAAACATGCACAAATCTTTTCTATGTGTACAAAACATTATACCAATTCTTCTCAGCGAAGCGCGGGTGTGAGGTCTTGGTTACATAGTGTTTTTGTCATATATTTAAGTAATTAAATAAAACAGAATGACAATACAACATTACCATGATATAGTATATTTCATCATGGCACATGGACCTGTGTGTGTATTTTTCATCTTGCAAGATGTATCACTCGCGATAATAGATGTATCATTTTTAAACTGCTTCCGTGCACAACTTGCCTTTTTGTAACTACAAAACTATGACTACAAACTTATGCTCTTAAAACTCTTATTTTAGGACTAAATTTAAATAGCATATATAATCATAACTTACCGAGGGGCGCGGCGTGCCGCCGCGCAGGCATTGCTAGTATGAGACTGTGCACCGCTACGACGGGACGGCCTTAGGCACTGGCCCGTCATCCGGGACGTCTTCATGATCCGGATCAGCTGAGTGCACGTGCACGTGTGCTGGATGCATCACAAGATCATCTGTGTGAGTGAGATAATCTAATGTACATGCATCTGTCAACGCGATATAAACCGAGGTCTTTGATGCATATGATTAAGCTTGGAGGTACGTGCATACCATACGTGACGGCAATGCATACCTCGGTGGACCGTCATAGTCGCGGGTTGACCCAGCTCCTTAATTCGTCTGAGCTATAGACAGGGGCGGACCTAGGATAAAAACTGACTGGGGGCGCTCGTCTATGTAAAACTTATGAACATGTTTACACAATCGTATAAATGTATAGCACTTTTCATGCATAAAAGAATCTAGCATTTTTCCTATAACAATAAGATACTTCATCCACGTTCAAAACAGAAGATACTTCATCTAGTAATAACATCACAAATTTATCATTAATATCCCGGTATTTCATATGTAGCAAAAGATAATATTTATCTGACATAAATGCCAACAAATGATACATCATCTAGTAGTAACATGATAGGTTTGGCACTAAACTGAAGAAATCTTACAAGAAGGCTTTATATCCCAATAATTTCATAGGTGGCAAAAGGTAATATTTGTCTCCAAGAAAATGGCATTACCTGTGAAGAGAAAACACAGATTAGGACAATGCATTTGAATACTAATGGAGATGGTAAATATAGAAAGGGTGGAAGGTATTAGACCATTACGTTTCATTTCTCCCACGACGATCTTTCATCTTATGGAAACGATCAATAATCACTTCATTGGTAATTGTGTCCAGCAGCTCCTTCTCCATGAAGCAAATTAGGCTATGGCTCAAATAATCATCACCAATTTTGTTACGCAAAGCATTCTTCACAATCTTCATCGCTGAAAAACATCTCTCGACAGTGGCAGTGGCAACAGGCAGAGTTAGAGCTAGTTTCAAAAGCCGATATACCAAAGGATATGAGAGATTCTTCCGAGTATCCACCATCAGTTTAGCCAAATCACTTATTCTGTCCAAGCTAGAAAACCTTGTATCATGGAGTATATTATCTATATAGAGTCCAAGTTCATGCTCAAGAGTCACCATATCTTTGTGATTGAAGTCATCAGGATAAAACTTTGCTAATTTCAGCAACTTCTCCTTGTCAAAATGACAAAATAAATCACTTGGGCTCAAAGCAGACATGCATAGAGGCAACTCAGAATTTACCTCATTAAATCTGTCATTAAACTCTTCTCCTAACAGATCGAGCACAGCAAAGAAACAATCAACACGATAATAATGTTCATTGCTAATGCCAGTCTTTTGTCGTGGCTTCTTTGGGTTAACATAGGCATCTTCCATGTCAAGCACTGGAATGTCATGCTTCTCACAAAAACAACATACCTTCTTCATAAGGGAATCCCACCCCTCATTGGTTCTGAGCTTTTCTAACTCTCGTTTCGTTGATTCCACATCTGAAATAGCATTTACAATGTCTTTATTCTTTCTCTGTAAGGTTTTTGACAGCCCATTTGTTAAAGCTAATATCATCATCATCATGTGTAAGAAAAATGCAGAATCAAAGGTCTGGAAACATTTTAGAAGACCTCTAGCTTGCCGCCTCTTTCCGGTATCTGTGCCATCTCACTACCGGACTCGCGGTCTATGCCTACGGCCACGGGCCGTCGGCATAGGCCCAATAGCCGTCGGCATAGATCTATGCCGACGGCTGCCGTAGGCATATCCCCGTCAGTGTAGATCACGCCAACGCATTTCGCCGCACCGTCGGCATAAAATGCCGTCGGCATAGGCGGCTTATGCCGACGTTCGCATGCCTGCCGGCATAGAATAGCCGTCATGAAGTTTTCCGTCCGACGGCAACGGACGGCGCCGTCAAAACTGCTGGCGGTTAGGCGTGCGTGGCGAAGATATGCCTCACGGCAAAGCCGCCGGCATAGATATGAATCTATGCCGACGGCTTTGCCGTGAGGCATATCTTCGCCACGTGTCGCCTCCTCGGTTTAACTGGCGGTAGGGTTATGTTACGCCAAGCCGTCGGCATAGATTTATATCTATGCCGACGGCTTTGCCGTAGGCATAGCCCCGCCACGTGTCTCCTCCCCGTGGTCTGGCGATCTATGCCGACGGCTTTGCCGTAGGCATAGTTTTTTTTTTATTTTTTTATTTTTTCCTGCTTTTCTTTTCCAATTCATTTGACAACATTTCAAAATGTAATAATATGAAATATGACAGTTCATCAACATCATTTAAACATAGTCAAGATCATCACCGGCGAAAGTCCACGAACATAAGAATAGTGCAAGACATGAAACATCATAAAAGTTGAAACATGAAAGACATGCCACAACGGCCGCATACACCATCGACATCAAGCACCACCGAGTCCACCTCCGCCAAAACCACCACCACCACCGAGTCCACCTCCGCCAAAACCACCACCAAGTCCACCTCCGCCAAAACCGCCACCGCCAAGTCCTCCTCCGCCAAAACCGCCACCGCGACCACCATCACTCTGCCAGATCGGAGTGACTGGGGTCGACGGCTCAGGAGTCGAGCCACCGGTCCCCTACATGTTTGAAAGAAGTTTCTAACAGTAAATATGACATGATAGTGTTGAATGAACGAGAACTAGTTTGTCATTAGTTAGGCAAATTTACTAACCGGAGTATCACCGCCTAGTGCCAGCCATTCCTCGAACGTGGGAAGGTGTGGGGCGTCTCCCGCAGGTGGTGGTGGGGGTCCAACTTGTGGTGGCTCCGTGCGGTTAGTCCAAGACGCCAAGATAGCATGGATGTTAGTTAAACAAGTCCACTTAGAAACAACCCGTGATCAACAAAGTCGGAAGGAATGAAAGTGCAAATTTGAGCTTGGTTTAAGAGGGCAAAACTAACCGCCATCGCTGACGGCTGTAATCATCGTTTGCCTTCACTCGTTGCAAGTACTCCCTCACCTCAATATGCCTATGCTCGAGAAAGGCCTGATATGCCTACAAAATTGAGGTTGTTTCTAAGTGGGCAGTGATGAAAATAAACTAAGAAAGATAGAGACAAAGAAGATAAGGGAAAGTACTTACAAAGACGTTGGCGGTCTAAGGGAGGCTGCGAACGCCTGTACTCTCTAACGGGCTCGGGTTGGTAGCTCGAAGCCGTGTGTACGAGATCGACGGAGTGATCAAGCCATCGAAACACGGATACCGCCATGGGACTTACCTCGATGGCCACCACCGCCGTGTCGCCGATCCGAGGCTGGGCGACCTCGTGAACGGGAACATCCGGATGCAACTTCGATAGTTACGAGTGTAAGACTCTGTGTGTTTCTCGGTGTTGCCGTAGTATCGGCTCTCGCCCTCCTTGCGATCACTCCGGCCATGGGCCAGCTTCCACGACTCCATGTCCGAGAGCGGCCTCTCGCAACTTGTCCTCCTGCAACGTCAAGCGAAGTTAGCCATACATAAGAACATGACGGTAAAGAAGAACCAAAATGCATCTTTCATATAGATATACCTTCATGGCCTTGAAGCCCCTGGTTCCTGCTTTCCTTGGCCGTGTGTCCCGTCTTTTCCACGGTTAGCCCGGGCCTTGATGCTCTTGGCAACAAACTCGGATCGCCACCGACCCACCTATCCACCAAACACGCCCATCCGTCATGCCTTCCATAGCACCAACGAGGAACAACCTATGCAAATTTTGGAAGCGGGACATGTGAGCACGAAACATATAGTTGACTCCTTGAAACAATGAAAAGTCAGTAATAGTTACCATCATGAACTGCTCCCTGCTCATGGTAATTTTTTGCCTCTGTGCTTGAGTTTTGGTCGTCTTTTGTTGCAGGTAGATGTGGTAGTACTGTGAGACGGCAACCCAACGCACCTCGTACTGCAACTGACGAGCTTTCTTCTTTGCAGACGCAAGTAAGACCACGTCGGCTCTGGCCTTGTGCTCGTCAAGAACTCTATAGAGTTGCTGCAATCATGCATAAACCAGAAGCAAACAAGGCATGAGTGCAGTGATTCAATGATAAACTATGAACGAAACTAAAGACAAATGATTCAAAATGGAACTTACCCAAAATTTGGTGATCACGGCCTTAGCGGCCGTCCCGTACTCCGCGTTCTGACAAGCCTCGTAGTGGGCCCAGCTTGTGGCCAAAACACGCAGCTGTGGGTCCCTGTCATGCAGGCGAGAATAGGCCAGCCAAAACTGCTTCAACAGAGACGGTGAGAAGGCCGTTCGGTTACGGCCCTTTCCGTGAAGGATCCGATTCATCGCAAAAGAATCAAAGGGTTGCCATGTGTACAATAAAAATGTTGTCATGTGTTGGAAGTATGATTGAGATGCACTTACTCCGTCTCCTCACAGGTTCAATGAGCCACTTTTGCGCCTCAATAGAAGGTGGTGTAGGTACTCGGCATTACCACGCAGCCACCCCTGCGGAGCACCCGGTGGCAAGTCACCCCACAACTCGGGGTCAACCTCCCTCCACCCTCCTCGCCCTCCTCGGCCTCCTCCTCCTCGGCCTCCTCCTCCTCGGCCTCCTCCTCCTCGGCATCGAGAATATACTCCTCCTCCTCGAGACTCAGGCTGCATCGGCATAGGAGGGCATCAAGAAGACCCTCCTATTTCGGACACGGCCCAAGTTTTTGGCACGGTTGCCTCTCCCCCACCTCCTCGTCCTCTAGGGGCTCTCCCCCACCCCCTCCTCCTCTAGGGTCTCCTCCCGACCCCTCCACCTCCCCGTGAGGTGCCATCCTCAGCGTAGTCGGGAGGGAACCTTGTGGGCTCGCCCACTCCGAGTAAGTCCTCCTTTGATTTTCTTGAGGAAACTGGCACCGCTGGACTTGCCCATGATTAGCAAACCTGCATTGAGAAGAGAATAAACAATTAGTAAGGATATAAAAAAACAAGCATACAGGAAAGACATTAATAACGGAAGAGAACATTATTAAAAGAACATACATTTTCTAGAACCCATATGAATCATCACTATTGTAATCTATTTGTCGACCGGTCTCATCATCACTATCCCGCATATCTTCTTCGTTTTCTGACGGAGGTGGAGGCTCTTCCTCATCGTCAGCGTCAGCGTCTTCATTTAAATTTTCAAGCATAATTATGTCTCTTTGATTCACAATTGCCTCACCATCAATCCGGCAGCCGTCATCGTTTGGGTCCAGGTCAACATAACCCAAGTCATCATCCTCCTTGTTTGGACCACGTCATCATGTTCCTCTTGAAAAACACTCCCTCGTATGTCATGGGGTTTATGTTGTAGTAATCATCATCGCTCGGGTCCGTAGCTTACCATGTGGCGACACCTTGAACACAACTTCCCAACCCTTTAGGTACTCTTTACGGCATGGGTAAGGCAGATAATATACTTGTGTGGCCTGGGTAGCGGCGATAAAGAGATCAGCTCCGGCATAGACGGTTGATGGTTTAACTTCAACTAAACCAATGTATATGCGTATGTCTCAGACCCTTTTGGGGTCGAACCATCGGCATTTGAACACGGTGAGACTTAGGTGTTTACGGCCACATTTGAATGTAAGCTCGTATATTTTTCCTACCCTTCCGTAGTAATCTACATTATTATCTCCTTCGTGAAGACTCCGGTATTTATGGTTTTGGGATCAGGCCGACTGCTCGGTGCTCCTCTGTATGGAAGCGATACCCATTCACATCATACTTTTGGCATGTCATGACGGTAGGGCCAAAACCCATGGAAACCCATCTCAATTCTTCATCCATTGATTCGTTCGGATCATTTCCCTACAAGTTTAATTGAAATTATAGGGTGCATGAGTTTAATTGGAAGTGTGAAATGGGTAATAGGGAAGTGTGAAAAATTACTTTCTCCATGAACCACGCAACGAAATTTTTCCTTCCATCAGCACCCTTTCGGAGAAGAGCAAGTGCCTCCGCTTCAGTAGGAGGCAGCATCCCCGTCCACTCTTCCTCAACGAATCGACTACAATAAGAAAAGCGGTATAAGAACTAGGCAAAGTGAACATAATGAATTGAGTAAAAGAATGGTGCAAAGGTATTACCTCATTCACTCATCCTCAACTTCCTTGATGTTGTGCAAGATATAGAACATGACATCCTCCCACTCGTCTCGTGGCATGACATAAGATGTCGAGCATCCAGCCCTGCCACCTTGCCCGGTGAATAGAGGCAACTTGGGTTTATACTTGGGTTCTTCAGATTGTATCGAGACACCTTATTGTGCAACGTGGGAACATGGTCCGGATAGTAGGCTGTCCCGAGGTCCGCCACCTCCTCTAGGATAACCGCCTCAGCTATGGAAGCTTCAATCTTAGCTTTGTTTCCACATTTACATCTCAGATGCTTGTTCATCTCTCGGGGTCATCGCCAACGACATCGCACAGGGCCCCCAACAATACCTCGTTCGCAAGGTGCAAAATGAGATGTGTCATCGGAGTAAAGAAGCACATGGCGGAAGATCTTCTCTAGCTTGCATATCAACTCCGGCGCCTTCTTATGCATTTCTTTTATCTTCTCGGGACATACTTCTTTAGCACAAAGCGTTCGGAAGAAATGGCTTAACTCCGCAAGCACACGCCCGGACACGCCGGGAACATAGCCCCGAACCATCACCGCATAATCCGCTCAATCCATACATGATAGTCATGACTCTTGAGCCGGTCACTCGCCCGTTGAAAGATTGACCCCTTACTTATATTCGACGATAACCATCGGTGAACTTCACGACGTGTTTCAGCCACTTGAATGCCTCCATCTTATGATCCTTTTGAAGTCTGAAGTCTGCATCGGCTTGAACCAAGATTTTCGACTGCTGTGGGAGGTTGCATGTGAAGACGTGGTCTATCACAAATATTCTGTTGATCGACTCTAGCATTAAAATTATCCTTTGTCTTATCAGGAATGTTGAGGATCGTGTTAAAGGGACTCGCGACATTCTTTTCGGTGTGCATCACGTCGATGTTGTATGGAAGTTTGAGGTCCTTAAAATAGGGAAGCTGCGTGAAGGGGGTAATGTGAGTCCAGTTGTGCGTCTCACCATATCCTTCAAAACATTTTTTCCCTTTACCTTTGCCTTTGCCTTTGCCTTTCCCTTCACAGGCAGGCTTAAGAGCTTTGAGCTGAGCAAGCACATCCTCACCAGAAAACGTTGGAATCTCATTTACTTCATGGACAACTTTGCCTTTTGTGAAGTTCTTCTTGTCTTCCCTATCAGGATGGTCTGGAGGGAGGAATTGTCGATGCTGGTCAAAGGCAACATACTTGCCACCCTTCTTCATCCAAATGAAAATCAAGGCCTGCATGCACACCGGGCAAGGCATCTTTCCACTTGTACACCATCCATGAGCAGGGCTTAGCCGGAAAGTCATGCATGCACATCGTAGCCAAACTTTCATCAAGAAATTTTTCTGCAGATGCCGGTCGTATGTCAACCTCGGGAAGTACCAAGAATGGTGCAAATCATCCACCAACGGCTGCATAAACACACTCAAATTCTTCCTGGATATTCAGGCCCGAATTATAAGCGACAGAACATGGTCTTGCGTTGCATTATGGCGCTGGGAGGGAGATTGAGCGGAATAACAAATACGGGCCAGCAGCTGTATGGATTAGACGACATACCATACGGATTGAACCCATCACCTATTATAGCAATTCTGACATTCCCAGCCTCGGCTGCTTCCTTCGTGTACTCTATATCGAATGACTTCCATGCTTCACCTTCTGATGGATGTACAATTCTTTTGGATTGTACCTTTCCCTTCCTTGTGCCACTTCATCATTTTGGCAGACTCCTCGATGATGAAAAGGCGCTGCAGTCTTTTTTATAAAATCAAGATACCGAAGAACCTTCACAGGGATTTTAGCTGCCGCTCGACCATGCTTATCGACCACCTCAATATACCGAGAGGAACCGCACTTCCTACAAAGAGTTGTCATCCGCATACTCATGCCTAAACAAAAGGCAATTCTTTGGACAAACATGCATTTTCTCATAGTCCATGGAGAGCGCCTTCATGATTTTCTTCAGACCGTACATGGTTTTCAAGTTCATGGCCCTCGGGCAGGCTGTTAGCCCATACTCCCGTAAATGCTTGAAGCAACCTCGGCTACAGCCGTACTCAGCCTTCTTCATCGCCATCAGCCAAGTAGATGGCATCCAGCCTGAACAGCTTGGCACCCTCATAGAGAGGTTTCTTTGACGAGGCCAAGATTTCCGTGAAGGCCTTTGCGGTTTCCTCCGGCTCGTCCGGTTCATTCGCTGAATGTGACGGAGGTGTCGGTCAGGCAGCAAAGACATCATCTAGCATGTCTCTAACCCCATCGTCCTCATAACCAGCGACGCGTTGTCGTATCACATCCTCTCTACCACGGTCCTACTGGGCAAAGTTTATCGGCATATTAAAGTTGGGCATAAATCCATGCGTGCGAAGGTGCTTAGTCATCTCACTCTTATCTCTGCGGATACGTCTCTCACATCCGCACACGGGTATTCGGCACCATCCTCATTGGACTACGGAATATATCTTTCAAAAACACATCAGTTTTCTCGACCCACTCTGTTGTTACTTGATTCCGACGGATAAACCCACTATACATCCACCGATTATCTGCCATCTCCGCTTTATTGGAAGCCACACAACAAAATTAAGGATTCATTTAAATTACCAACATCAATATTTTATTTTTTACAAGGTTGACGAGTAATCCACCTACATCTCTAATAGGTAAAGATGGGTCCTAATCTCACTCGAGAATGTGTAGATTGAGTACGGTCCATGCTCTACCCCATTCGAGACAAAATTTCGGCAGCACCTCCGCTGTTCTCCAAATACACGTCTCGGCAAAATGCCGAGAGAATGTGCATCCGGAGAACAACAGGAGGCGCCGCCAAATCCTGTCTCGAACGGGTAGAGCATGAACAACGCACCAATCTACACATCCTCGGCTGTCCGTGGAAAGCTATTTGGACAATCCGAAAGAGCTGCGGTGATAAATATTGAATTGAATGCATATTTATCGATGCAACCCTTTCGGACGGGAGACCTAGGTTACGCGACTTGATGTGAAAATTCAATCTAGTTACATGGAAAAAAGTGGACGAGGTCATGGAATTGTTGCTCACCCTCCGATGTAGTCGATCAAAGGAGAGGGACGATCTGGACCAACACCTCCAACGTCGACGATCACTCCACGAAGATGGAACACCACAAATCCTGTTAAATACACCGAGTGAAAAAAAATTAGGTCATCACATCACATTAAGCATTGATACTTTTAACTATGAAAAAAAATCATGTTTCGTCAAGTGTCAAATTTTGTCCTTCAATTTTTTAGCAAGATCATCATGATTAAATAACCACTCATCATATCATAATTTCGTCCGGTTCAATTTTGTCAAGTGTCCAATTTTGTCCGGTTCAATTTCTGTCAAGTGTCCAAGTTTATCCGGTTCAATTTTTTTCGACAAGATCATCATCATAAAAATAACCACTCATCTTATACCAATTTTGGAGCACAACTCAAATGACAAGATCATCATGATAAAAATCTAACATCCCACATCCAACATCTAACATTCATCTAACATCCAACATCCAACATCCATTATCTAACATCTAACATCCATCTAACATCAACATCTAACATCCATCTAACATCTAACATCCATCTAACATCTAACATCCATTATCTAACATCCATCCAACATCCATTAGCAAAAAATGAAAAAATGAAAAAGTTGCTCACCGAGAGGGGCGTGGCAGGGCGCGGGCGGTGGAGGGGTGGTGAGGCAAGGGCGGTCGGGGACGGGAGGGATGGGGCCGGCCGAGCGACCGGCTGCAGCAGCCTGCTGGGTCGGGAGGCTGGGCGCAGACGCGGTCGGGAGAGGCTGTCGGGCGGCGGACAGAAGGCGGGCGGGTGGGGCGGGGGGGGGGGTGGGGGGCGGTAGGGAGAGGGCGGCGGCGGCAGGTGTCGGGTGGGGCGGCGGAGAGGGCGGGCGGCAGTCGGGTGGGGCGGGGGGGCGCTGGTCGGGTGAGGTAGAAACGAGTGGTGGACGTCTTTGGTCGAGTGGATAAGGGTTTCCTATGCCGACGGCTAAGCCGTCGGCATAGCTGAGGTCGCCACGTGGCACCTATGCCGACGGCTTAGCCGTAGGCATATTTTTTTTTTCTTTTTTTCTTAGCTATATTTTTTTCATAGTTATTTTTTCTTTTTTTCCTTTTTTACCACGCCATCGATCTTTTATCATAGTTCCTTATCCACTTCGGTCACCCCTCCACTCGTTAGTTTTTTTCTTTTTTTCATAGCTATATTTTATGTTTTCTTAAATATTATTATTTAACTAACTTACATATAGTACGTGTTAATAAGCATACATACATTATTTTTCGGTTACGTACAGCGGTGTGACCCGCCTCAAAGCGGTGCCACCGCTTAGGGCACTGAATGGGGAACAGCCGCATCGGGGCGTTGTTGTTTATATATATATCGGAAGACCTACAACAACCGGGTGGCATGTACGACGCTCCGGTGGCATAGCTACCCCCCCAGGGCCACCGTCCCGCCTAACTCAGAAGCGATAGACCACGGGAACTAGCCCTATGACTATACACGGACGGGCTTTGAGCAGTGGACCTATCCAGCCGGTTGTGTCGGGTCGGCCCAGAAGGGACACCGGGAGCAACATCCGGCCAGCCCCACAGCTACATCCACTCCGTGTAGACCCGACGTCTGCTTCTCCGGTGCGGCGGCGCCGTCGTCCGTGAGGGGGGCACACCGGAGACGCGTCTTTGGGCGTTTGCAACCGGCTCAACACTTCCAGACTTGTGAGAGGCCGCCACGTAAGATTTGACGGTATGCTACCTCGGAGGCCGCCGCCACAACAGAGACGCATGCGAAGAGCATTCCGCTTAGAGGGAATTGTTCTGATACTTATCAATCATGTAAAATTATTATAAATTACCATCAGTCCTATAGCTCATGTGCCCACGTTGTGTAATAAACTCATGATTTTATCGCGCTCCAAGTATTTAATAATATTCACGCTGCATCGTTATCGCAGTAACGCCTACTACCGCTTTCATTGCCGTCCGTGAGGGGGGCCACAACCCGAGACGCGTGCGCCTCTTCGGACATGCCACAACACCACCCGCATGTATGAGGGACTGCACGACGCCTCGGTGGCATTGCTACCCCCTGTGGCCTCCGTCCGCCCTAACCTCAGTAGCGTTTGACCACGGGATCTAGCCCTTTGACTTTGCACGGACGGGCTTTGAACAGTGGACCTCTCCACCCGGTTGTGTCGGGTCGGCCCGAAGGGACACCGGGAGCAACATCCGGCCAGCCCCACAGCTACATCCACTCCGTGTAGACCCGACGCGTCCGCTTCTCCGGTGCGGCGGCGGCGCCGTCCGTGAGGGGGCACACCGGAGACGCGTGCTGGGCGTTTGCAACCGCCTCAACACTTCCAGACTTGTGAGAGGCCGCCACGCAAGATTTGACGGTATACTACCCTCGAGGCCGCGGCCACAACAGAGACGTCACGAAGAGCAATCCGCGTAGAGGGAAGTGTTCAGATACTTCTCCATCGCAAAAATTATGAAAAATTACCATCAGTCCTATAGCACATGTGCCCACGTTGTGTAAAAACTCATGATTTTATCGCTACCCAAGTATTTAATAATATTCACGCTGCATCGTTACCGCAGAACGCCTACTACCGTTTTCATTGCGGTCCGTGAGGGGCCACAACCCGAGACGCTGCGTCACTTCTTCGGACATGCCACAACACCACCCCGCATGTATGAGGGCCCGATGACGACGCCTCCGTGGCATTGCTACCCCCTGTGGCCCCTGGCCCGCCTAACCTCGTAGCGTTTGACCACGGGATCTAGCCCTTTGACTTTGCACGGACGGGCTTTGAACAGTGGACCTCTCCACCCGGTTGTGTGCGGTCGGCCCAGAGGGACACCGGGAGCAACATCCGGCCAGGCCCACAGCTACATCCACTCCGTGTAGACCCAACGCGTCTGCTTTCCTCCGGTGCGGGCGGCGCCTGTCCGTGAGGGGGGGGCACGACCGGAGACGCAGCGTGCCGCCTCTTCGGACATGCCACAACACCACCATGCATGTATGAGGGCCCGGTACGATGCTCCGGTGGCATTGCTACCCCCTAGGGCCCCCGTCCCGCCTAACCCTGGAGCGGTTGACCATGAGATCTAGCCTTTTGACTTCCCACGGACGGGCTTTGACCGTGGACCTCTCCACCCGTTGTGTTAGGTCGGCCCAGGGACACCCGGAGCAACATCCGGCCAAAACCACAGCTATATCCACCCGTGTAGACCCAAGCGTCTGCTTCTCCAGTGCGGGCGTGGCGCCGTCCCATGAGGGGGCACACCATGGATGTGAGGGGGTCACCGAGATGGGTGTCAAGGCGTTGCAACTGCCACAAAACTTCGTCGGCATAGCTGTTTTTGATTTTAATAAAATATAAGGATCTATATTTAAAGAACATCACCGCACATTATTAACGTGCTCGAAAAAAATACAAACTATATATATATTCATAATATATGAAAAAAACAAACTACATATATATTCATATTTATTTTTATTTTTAACATGCTACATGTTAGTTTATATAATAATACACAAAAAGCATTAAAAAATATGAACGAAAAATATATCTATGCCGACGGCTCAGCCGGCAAGATAGATCCGAGCAGCGTCGCGGATCGGCCGACGTGGCAGATATGCCGACGGCAGCCGGCATAGGCTCTGCATGGTGCGGCCAGGATCGATGGCGTGGCCTTTGGACCTATGCCGACGGCCCCCGTGTCGGCCGTCGGCATAGGTCCGACGCCGTTAGCCGGTGGCTGGGCCCCCACGGGTATGCCGACGGCTGTTGTAAGCCGACGGCAGCCGGCGAATATGCAGATAGGCCGACGGCCATTCTATGCCGACGTTGCCGCCGGCCTATCTCTGCGTATCCCGACGGCCTTTTTACACCGACGGCCGGTCCCAGGCTGTCGGCATATCTCCGAAGAAGCCGACGGGGGCCGTCGGCATTGTTTTGGCCGTCGGGGTATGGCCCTGTTCCGGTAGTGTCTTTCTCGACATATTCTAGTACTTTGACCACAGATGAGAACATCTTGGACAAACCCAACAGTGTTTTATAATGGGAGTTCCATCGAGTGTCACCTGGTCTTTGAAGAGATAATTGTTGATTCAGTCCAGTCCCCGTAGCAATCTCTCCACGTCCTATTGCTTTTCTCACTTCTTCTTGGTGATGCTCACGAAGTTGGTCTTTTCTCTTGCAAGACGCGCCCACGACATTCAGTAAAACTAAAACCATATCAAAGAAATCTCCGACCTTGAATATCTTCTTTGCAATAGCCACAACAACCAAGTTGAGTTTATGAGCAAAACAATGTACATAATATGCTGATTTGTTCTCATTCATAATTTTAGCTTGCAAACCATTAAACTCACCGGACATATTACTTGCTCCATCATAACCTTGGCCTCTAACTTGTTCAAGATCCAGCCCAAGTTGTGAAAATAATAAATCTATGGAAGACTTGAGATAAGAAGCTGTTGTCTCCTCCACATGAACAACACCAACAAACTTCTCTTAGACCAGTCCACACTTATCAAGATATCGGAGAACAACCGCCATTTGTTCTTTGTCCGAAACATCCCTACACTCATCAACTAATAAGCTGAACACACCATTACCTATTTCTTTCATCACATGGCCTAGTACTTCTTTTGCAAAGCACTCGGTAATATCTCTCTGAATTTTGGGAGACAACAATTGATTATTATTTGGAGCATTCTTGAATGCCTTAGCAACAACATCATTTTGCTTAATAGTGTAGTCCATCAACTCAAGGTAATTTCCTTTATTTTCAGAATCTTTAGATTCATCATGGCCACGGAAAGGTTGTCCCTGATACAACAAGTATCGACAAACATCAATTGCGGCATTTAACCTGATGAGATGCTCATTCTTTTCAGTTTGGCTTTGTCTATTCCAGGCTGCAGGGATTGATTGATCTTGCTTTAATAAATCCTCGCAATCCTTGAGTGCTCTGTTGTGAAAGTACGATCACCGACATGAGTTACAAATCTCTCTGTCTTGTTCCAACAGTTGAAACCTTCTACTACAAATGCATCGTGCCCATGGTGGTTGTCTTTAATGTTGTCCCTAAACAAATAGCAGCATAAGCAATAGGCTTTGTGCTCCTTCTCGTTGTACTCTAGCCAATAAGCATAATCATCATACCAATCCGGATTGAATCTCCTCTTCTTTTTCTTCTTCCCAATCTCCCTGTATGGAAATTCCAATTTGCGGGGCTGATTAGGTCCCCAAATCAAAAACTTCCTTCTTATCTCGTCACGTTGGTTGGGGTGATAATCTGCCATTCGCTTCCTTTTAGCTGGATCCCGAGGCAGCTTATTCAAATCAACTAGTTCAGGCACAGCAGAATTATGTTTTGCTGCAGGTCTTGATGCATTACTACTGCCACTTGAATTGTTGCTGGTGATAGCCCCCTGGGGCTGGGTGGTGGTGTTGGCATTTGCTGATTTCTTTATCAAATACTTCTCCATTATCTTCCTTCTTCTTCCCTATCAAATAATGGAAGCACAAATTGTAAAAGTTCAAATACAAAACATTCTAGTGGAGCAGACTAGCAGGCCAGCAAAAGTACTAGTAGTAGAATGGCATGCCAGATTGAATACCATAGAAATTTTCCAAGTACAAGTAGTGTGTCACACTAATCCTATAATTTTTTGGTAGAACCAACAGTACATGGCTACATGTCTGATAAAGTAGTACTACTGTACTAGTACGAACTGCAAGTTTTCATTTGATTTGATAAGAGATAAACCAAGGAATCAACTGAAGAACAAGGACCAGAGTGTAGTCAGGCAACAACAAGCAAAATAAAGAACTAAGAAGTATCTCTGTGGTCTGTACCTAGGGGACTTTAGTAGTTTGGGATAAGGAGATGAGGAGGTGCTACAGACCTGATCAGAGATGAGTTGCTGAGGATGTTCCGTTCATCCGTTGCTGTTGTACGCCCGTCGACGGTGACGCCGCTGGTCTAACCAAGCGGTGGCCGAGGGCTCACCTCTTCGTTTTTCTCACTATTAATTGTGAGCTTCCAGAGTCGAAGCGGCAGGCGGCAGCAGGGTACACGTACGCCTTCAGCCTTGAATTTTTTTTCTTGATTAGCTTTTTGTATTGTGCTTTACAGAAAGGCAGAATTGGAAGGCCTGGGAGTGGGAGCACCTGCTATAGCCCGACTGGGGGCCTGCTCGCTAGCATCGGGAGTAGTACGAAGAGGATGATGAATCGAGTGGGGTCCTCGGCCCCCACTCGCCACAACATGCGTCCGCCCCTGTGTTTGCATGGTACGTGTCCGGAAGCGGCGTGGCGCGCAGTTGCACAAATGACTCGGACAGTTGATAATGAAAATACTTGTCGCGGAAATGAATACAAATGGATGCATATAAAACTAAAATACATATAGATACATTTATTTCTTGGACAAGTATTTTCGGACGGAGGGAGTATATCGCGTGACTGCCTACACACGCGTTGGTCGAGTAGCGCGCAATTTCCTCGCAGGCACTGTCCAA
The DNA here is from genome assembly GCA_021605145.1 of Aegilops bicornis. NCBI lineage: Eukaryota > Viridiplantae > Streptophyta > Magnoliopsida > Poales > Poaceae > Aegilops > Aegilops bicornis. Next base: position 125,214,984 of record CM038675.1, on the reverse strand, counting down.
ATTTTATTGTTCCAAGACTTGTCACACTCCTCCCAGCGCAGCAGGTGGGATATGTCTATTACCATTTCATCGTGACCATGCATTTTATTCGAGAGGCATGATCGAAAGATTCGGTGCTGCTAGTACCCCGCATTGTTTATACTCCCTTTATCCCAAAATTCTTGTCTTACATTTGTCTAGATACAGGATGGAGGGAGTAAGTAGCAAACTACGTACTAGAAAACCCAGCTGCGCTTTTAAGTCGTTTCGAGCGCACGTGCCACCGACAAAGTCGCCCACCTCCAATTCCTTAGAGCATCTCTGTCGGCGTCAAAATCGGTGGATCTCGGGTAGGGGTCCCGAACTGTGCGTCTAGGCGGATGGTAACAGGAGACAAGAGACACGATGTTTTTACCCAGGTTCGGGCCCTCTCGATGGAGGTAAAACCCTACTCCTGCTTGATTAATATTGATGATATGGGTAATACAAGAGTGGATCTACCACGACATCGTAGAGGCTAAACCCTAGAAGCTAGCCTATGGTATGATTGTTGTTCGTCCTACGGACTAAAACCCTCCGGTTTATATAGACACCGGATAGGGTTAGGGTTACGTAGTCGGTTACAATGGTAGAAGATCTACATATCCAGACGCCAAGCTTTCCTTCCACGCCAAGGAAAGTCCCATCCGGACACGGGACGAAGTCTTCAATCTTGTATCTTCATAGTCCAGGAGTCCGGCCAACGGTGATAGTTCGGCTATCCGGACACCCCCTAATCCAGGACTCCCTAAGTAGCCCCCGAACCAGGCTTCAATGGCGATGAGTCCGGCGTGTAGATTATCTTCGGCATTGCGAGGCGGGTTCTTCTCCAAATTCCATATACTTGTCGAATAGTGTCCGGCTTCTGATAAATGTTGCGCTCCTTCGCTTCCACGCCCAATAATGGCCATCTTCCACGTGTTTGAATGAATGGGAAAAGCCAGGGTATTTTTACACTTATCCCCTAGCTGCAAAATGAGCCGCCTATAAAGGGGCGAGGATCTAGATCTGAGTCACACCATCCCTCCACGAGCTTTCATCGAGCGCCTCGACAAAAATCCATTCCATCATGGACAGTCGACGCTGCTCCTCCTTCGCGCTCGACCCTCAGCCTGGAAATTGGGAGAGATGCTCAGTCCCGCATAGCGAGCTAGTGACACTCCAAACCAAGGGATTTCTTCCCCCGACCTTCATGGTTCCGGTTTGAGCCTGACTCGCTACCTATAAGGGCGGAAAGCAAGCGGAGAGTGTCCCCGATCCCTCCAAAGGAGAGCGGGTATGCTTTATCTCTTATCTAGTAAGAGGACTCGGATTTCCAATTCATCCGTTTCTCCGGGGGCTCTTGGAGTTCTACGGCCTCAGCCATGCACCACCCACGCCTGCCTCCATTTTGCACACCTGGCTTCGTAGCCCTTTGCGAACTGTTCTTGGGCGGCGAGGCTCATTTTGCGTTGTGGAAGATATTATTCTGCCTTGCACCCCGTTCTCATGAGGGGTCAATATATCAAGTGGGCGGAGCCGAGCTACGGCGCATCGCCGGGACCGGATATCTATCCGGAACCCCGAAGAAGGCGTCCGAAGACTGGCCTTCGGAATGGTTTTATATAGAGGACGTCCCGCTGCCGGATCCTGTTCGGATCGGTCTCCCGGAGTTCAGCAATGCTTTTTTGAAGAAACGCCTGAGTTGGCGTCCGCGGAGCTCCCAGAGGGAAGACGACAGGGACGTCCTTTACCCGATGAGCCGAATAAGATTGTTAGCTCATTCCGGACTGACCATGATCGGTGTCATGGCCACATGTATTATGCGGCGGGGTGCAGCCGCTCCAGTATAGGGGCCACCCCATGTGGGATTTCAACGGGGAGGACGATGCCACCCATCATGGCCGTAAGGGGCCGGGATCGGTCACCGATCTGGTGAAGACCTTGTCCCCGCTGTACAAGGGAGAAGATGAAGGTTTTCTCCGCGTCAGTCCATTGAACGGATTTTCTATGAACAATCCTCGAAGCTGGGTAAGCGGACATTTCTTTTTTGCACATCTGATCCGTATTCCCATGGTTAGGTATCTCATTTTGTGATTTCGACGCAGGAACTGCGCAGGCCGTAAAAGACATAAACAGCCCGCCTCCACAACCCGAGGATCCGAAACGGCTCCTCGATCCGGCCTCCCGAGAGGATCCAGACATATTGGTGGAGCTGATTGATGGGGTATTTCATCAACTGAGCATCGATAATGCCTTGGTTGCCATTACGGCCGATTACCCCGGAATACTTCCAGCCTCACAGGTAACTGAGACCGAGGTCGCAATACTCTGATAATGACCCATCCGTGCTTATTTTTGATCACCGTATACCAATGGTGTTTCGCAGGGGGTGCCCTCGAGGCAGGAGGCCGAGCCCGTGGCGGCTAGCCAACAAGGGGCAGCACGGCCCCGCAGGCTAAAAAGAAGTGCGATCCGGATCGAAATGCCGCCGCAACGGTATGGCGCGTCACCATATTCCTGTGGATTGATTCCTCGGAAGGCGATTAACGCTGGTACTCTTTTTCAGAAAGAGCGCCACGGATCGTGTCCGGAGAGGTTGCCGATCGATCCTCCGCCAGCCAGGCTCCAAAGCCGGGTCCAGAAGCGGAGGCGAGCACGAGGCGTGCGTCGGATGCTCCTCCGACAGAGGATGCCGACGGATTGTCCACCACCAACTCCGAGGTGGAGAGCGCCATGAATCACAGGCGCCACGGACAGTTCTTCGTGACGACATGTTTCTCCCAAGAGGCATTGAATGCCTTCAATTCAGGAGATGCGCACCTCCGTGCCGCTCAAGATGGTCTAGCTAGAGCCATGGAGCAGTATGTAAAGGACATACGGGTAAGGAAATTTGACGGTTATATATGCCAGTAGCCCCCGAGACTTAAAATAGTTAGAATAACTGATTTAAGGATCATTTGTTATGCAGGATCTTACGAAAAAGAATACCCGACTGTCCTGTGAGCTTGAAGAATGCAAGGCCCAACTTGAGGTCATAGTAGCCGCCACAGGGGGAGCCACAGAGACCCCTCCGTAATATATGCTTGAAAAGATAAGTAGTTTGTGAAGTGCGGCGTGTGTGTAAATCTGACAATAATATTGCAGATGGCGCCGGACTAGATCCGAACAAGAAACAGCTCTTGCGCCGGTTGAAGGCCGGCGAGAATGTGCTTACAAGGGTGAGACAAGAGAAAAATAATCTCCAGGATGCCAACACCCAGCTGGGTGAGAAACTAAAGGATGTTCGTGCCCAGTGTTGGAAATATGCCCTAGAGGCAATAATAAAAGTATTATTATTATATTTCCTTGTTCATGATAATTGTCTTTTATTCATGCTATAATTGTATTATCCGGAAATCGTAATACACGTGTGAATACATAGACCACAATATGTCCCTAGTGAGCCTCTAGTTGACTAGCTCGTTGATCAACCGATAGTCATGGTTTCCTGACTATGGACATTGGATGTCGTTGATAACGGGATCACATCATTAGGAGAATGATGTGATGGACAAGACCCAATCCTAAGCATAGCACAAGATCGTGTAGTTTGTTTTGTTAGAGCTTTTCCAATGTCAAATATCTCTTCCTTAGACCATGAGATCGTGTAACTCCCGGATACCGTAGGAGTGCTTTGGTGTACCAAACGCCACAACGAATCGGGTGACTATAAAGGTGCATTACAGGTATCTCCAAAAGTGTCTGCTGGGTTGACACGGATCGAGACTGGATTTGTCCTCCGTATGACGGTGAGGTATCACTGGGCCCACTCGGTAGTGCATCATCATAATGAGCTCAAAGTGACCAAGTGTTTTGTCACGGGATCATGCATTACGGTACGAGTAAAGTGACTTGCCGGTAACGAGATTGAACGAGGTATTGGGATACCGACGATCGAATCTCGGGCAAGTAAAATACCGATTGATAAAGGGAATAGTATACGGGGTTGATTGAATCCTCGACATCGTGGTTCATCCGATGATATCATCGAGGAGCATGTGGGAGCCAACATGGGTATCCAGATCCCGCTGTTGGTTATTGCCCGAGAGCCGTCTCGGTCATGTCTGCATGTCTCCCGAACCCGTAGGGTCTACACACTTAAGGTTTGGTGATGCTAGGGTTGTATGAATATGAGTATGCAGCAAACAGAATGTTGTTCGGAGTCCCGGATGAGGTCCCGGACGTCACGAGGAGTTCCAGAATGGTCCGTAGGTAAAGATTTATATATGGGAAGTCTTATTTTGGTCGCCGGAAAGTTTCGCACTTTATCGCTATTGTACCGGGAGTGCCGAAAGGGTCCGGGGTCCACCGGGGGTCCACTGGGGTCCACCTGCCTGGGGGCACATGGGCTGTAGGGGTGCGCCTTGGCCTATATGGGCCAAGGGCACCAGCCCCAAGAGGCCCATGCGCACTGGAGATAAGAGAGGGAGAGTCCTAAAGGGGGAAGGCACCTCCGAGGTGCCTTGGGGAGGATGGACCTCCCCCTCTTGGCCGCACCCTTCCTTGGAGGAAGGGGCAGGTGCGCCCTCCCCTCTCTTGCACCTATATAAAGGGGGAGGGAGGGTGGCCGCACCTGAAGCCCTTGGCACCTCCCTCTCTCGCTACACCTCCTCCTCCTCCCGTAGTTGCTTAGCGAAGCCTCACGGGAGTTCTGCTGCATCCACCACCACGCCCGTCGTGCTGCTGGATCATCATTAACCTCTCCTTCCCCTTGCTGGATCAAGAAGGAGGAGACGCCATCCGCTCCATACGCGTGTGTTGAACGCGGAGGTGCTGTCCGCTCGGCACTAGGTCATCGGTGATCTGAATCACGCAGTACGACTCCATCATCCCTGTTCCATTGAACGCTTCCGCACACGATCTACAAGTGGTATGTAGATGCAATCACTCTCCCATGACTCGTTGCTAGATGAACTCATAGATGGATCTTGGTGAAACCGTAGGAAATTTTTTAATTTTCTGCAACGTTCCCCAACACCCAGCTGTCTGACTCTGTGAAGGAGAATCGGCGACTTCGTCGAGGCATTTATAGTAAGTGCTTGAGAAAACTTTGAAAAAGAGTTCGGCGAGGAAGTCAACTAACAGAGTTATGTCTGTAGGTATGCTCACGGGTCGTCATGCAGAGGAAATGCCCGGTTCTACGGGTGACCTTCTTCCCGAGCTATTGCAACTGCATTTAACGAAGTTCGGCAGGTGATGAAAGGCGCCGCATGTGCCTTGTGGTCATCTATCTCCCCGCTCAAGGCCTTGGAGAGCTTGCGAGAAGCTTCAGGAGCACGGCGGCGCTTCCGACTATGGAAGATATCGCCCTGTCGTCAAGGCGCCAGGAAGCTCGGGCCATGGTGAAGACGCGGTACACGAAGGCGGACCCAAACCACATGGCCGAGGTCGGACCTGTGGGGCCCGATGGCAAGGAGATCCCTGTGAGCTTAGTGTACGGCCAAGTAGAGTTGGCCGCAAAGTATTCCCAGCGGGACTGTGAACTAGACAGCCTATTAGATGGCATTGAAGAGGAATACAATCAGTCAATTTGACTATGTAATTTAAAATGACATGCAAAATGCCTTCTAGCCGGATTGTAGATCGTTTGTCGTAGCGGACCTTTTCGCTTCAACCTCGGGACCCAATAGTCCAAGTGTGTCCGAATACCCTCATGGTTATGTAAAACCGGGGCATGCGTGGAGACCAGGCGAGGGGTCATGAGTGCTTTATCGACAAGTGCCCAACTAGTTATGTTATATTACATGGTTAGTAAGAAACATCTTCCGTGGAGAATACTTCCGTTAGGGGTTCCTTTCTCGGGAGGCATGCCCTAAAGTGCATGTCCGGACTGCAAAAAGTAAAAACATCCGGGGCAGATAAATAAAAATAAAAATCATCTTTAGTTCACCGAATCGAATATTCCCTTAAGAACGCTTAGCTTTCGGCTTCACCCGGTCGAGGTACACGTCCGGCTGACCAGCGGTAATAATCGCAAAGGTGCTCCCTTTACCACCTAACCGAACAATCGGGAACGTAGGGGTAAGCACAGGAGCCAGGCAACCTAGCTTGGCCGAAACTTAAGTCATATCGATGCATATAATGGTGAATAAAAGGTACATGCGGAAGTGTGACACATGTGTTGGGCATAAAGCCCGTATAAATAAGCTTTTGTTAAAGAAGCCCCCAGGTACAATGAGCGCGGATAGCGCGTCAAGTGTGTGCGAACAATGCGCAAACGAGCCTTTAACGGCTTTGGAAAAAGGAGGAAGAAGGAGAGAAATAAAAGACAGCTTAAAGTATAAAATATAGACGAAGGAAGGAGACGAACTCGGAATCTGGCGCTAGGCGTAGAATCTTCGGAGACGGGCTGCGTTCCATGGGTTCGGCTCGAGTCGGTTATCCGATGCTTTTCACAGACGGTACGCTCCGCCGGTCAGGACTTGGTCGATGATGAAGGGACCCTCCCATTTGGGCTTGAGTTTGTCCTTTTTCTTGTCCGCAAAGCGTAGAACTAGTTCGCCAACATTGTAAGCTTTGGCCCGCATTTCCCTGCTTTGATATCTTCGAGCCTGATGTTGATAGAATGCGGAACGAAGCTTTTGCCACGCCGCTCCTCCTCCAAGGCGTCCAAACTGTCATGCCGATCGAGCTCGGCTTCTCTTTCTTCGTACATGCGCACGCGAGGTGAGTCATGAATAATGTCGCAGGGCAAAACTATCTCTGCGCCGTACACCATAAAAATGGTGTAAATCCGGTAGTGCGATTCGGCGTGGTCCGCAGCCCCCAGAGTACGGAGTCGAGCTCCTCTACCCAAAGGTCATGTTAGATTCCTTGAGGGACCGCACTAGTCTGGGTTTAATGCCGCTCATGATTAGACCGTTTGCTCGCTCGACTTGACCGTTAGTTTGGGGGTGATAGACTGAAGCGTAGTCGAGCTTGATGCCCATGTTTTTGCACCAGAGTTTGACCTCGTCGACCGTGAAGTTCGTGCCGTTATCAGTGATGATGCTATGGGGGACGCTGTAACGGTGTACTACCCCTGATATAAAGTCTATCACCGGTCCGGATTCGGCCGTCTTTACAGGCTTGGCCTCTATCCATTTGGTGAATTTATCCACCATGACCAATAGGTATTTTTGCTTGTGGGTTCCTCCTTTAAGGGGTCCAACCATGTCAAGCCCCCAGACCGCGAAGGGCCAGGTGATGGGTATAGTTTTGAGGGCGGTGGGTGGCATATGGCTTTGATTAGCAAAGAGCTGGCAACCGACGCATCGTTGGACTAAGCCCTGAGCATCTGTCCGGGCCGTCGGCCAATAAAATCCTGTACGGTAGGCCTTGCCTACAAGGGCCCGGGCTGCGACGTGGTGCCCGCCGAGTCCGGCATGAATTTCAGCCAGGAGATTCCGGCCTTCCTCTTCAGAGATACACCTTTGAAGGAATCCGGTTGTGCTTTTCTTATAAAGCTCTCCCTCATGGACCTTATAGGCTTTAGACCACCGCACTATGCAGCGGGCCTCGTTTTGTTCCTCGGGAAGCTCCTGCCTAGTTAGGTAGGCTAGGAATGGTTCTGTCCACGGGGCAATGACTGCCATTATTGCATGGGCTGACGGTGTTATTTCGTTGGCGGAACTGTTGGGGAACGTAGTAATTTCAAAAATTTTCCTACGCACACGCAAGATCATGGTGATGCATAGCAACGAGAGGGGAGAGTGTATGTCCACGCACTCAGAGACCGTGAAGCGGAAGCGTTATAACAACGCGGTTGATGTAGTCGCACGCCTTCACGATCCGACCGATCCAAGTACCGAACGACGGCACCTCCGAGTTACGCACACGCTCAGCTCGATGACGATCCCGGACTCCGATCCAGCAAAGTGTCGGGGATGAGTTCCACAGCACGACGGGCAGGACGATGATGATGCTCCACCGACGCAGGGCTTCGCCTTAAGCTCCGCGACGATATGACTTCTCCGCGCAGGGCTTCGCTTAAGCTCATGACGATATGACCAAGTGGAATATGGTGGAGGGGGGCACCTGACACGGCTAAGGAACGATCCGTAGATCAACTTGTGTGTCCATGGGGTGCCCCTGCCCCGTGATATAAAGGAGGGAGGGAGGAGGAGGCCGGCCCTAGTAGGGCGCCATGGGGAGTCCTACTCCCACCGGAGTAGGATTCCCTTCCTAGTCCAACTAGGAGTCCTTCCATGTATTGGGAGTAGGAGACAAGTAAGGGAAGAGAGAAGGAAGGAAGGAAGGTGCGGCCCTCCCCTAGTCCACCCGGACTAGGCCATGGGGCGCGCGGCCTGCCCTAGGCAGTCCCTCTCTCTTCCCGCAGGCCCAATAAGGCCCAATACTTCTCCCCGCGAATTCCCGTAACTCTCGGTACTCCGAAAATATCCGAATCATTCGAACCTTTCCGAACTCCGAATATAGTCGTCCAATATATCGATCTTTACGTCTCGACCATTTCGAGACTCCTCGTCATGTCCCCGATCTCATCCGGGACTCGAACTCCTTCGGTACATCAAAACTCATAAACTCATAATATAACCGCCATCGAAACCTTAAGCGTGCGGACCCTACGGGTTCGAGAACTATGTAGACATGACCTAGAACTATTCTCGGTCAATAACCAATAGCGGGACCTGGATGCCCATATTGGCTCCTACATATTCTACGAAGATCTTTATCGGTCAAACCGCATAACAACATACGTTGTTCCCTTTGTCATCGGTATGTTACTTGCCCGAGATTCGATCGTCGGTATCCAATACCTAGTTCAATCTCGCCACCGCAAGTCTCTTTACTCGCTCAGTAATGCATCATCCCGTAACCAACTCATTGGTCACATTGCTTGCAAGGCTTATAATGATGTGCATTACCGAGAGGGCTCAGAGATACCTCTCCGACAATCGGAGTGACAAAACCTAATCTCGAAATACGCCAACCCAACATGTACCTTTGGAAACACCTGTAGTACTCCTTTATAATCACCCAGTTACGTTGTAGGACGCTTGGTAGCACTCCAAAGTGTTCCTCCGTAAACGGAGTTGCATAATCTCATAGTTACTGTGAACATGTATAAGTCATGAAGAAAGCAATAGCAACATACTAAACGATCAAGTGCTAGGCTAACGGAATGGGTCATGTCAATCAGATCATTCTCCTAATGATGTGATCCTCGTTAATCAAATGACAACTCATGTCTATGGTTAGGAAACATAACCATCTTCGATTAACGAGCTAGTCAAGTAGAGGCATACTAGTGACACTGCTTGTCTATATATTCACACATGTATTATGTTTCCGGTTAATACAATTCTAGCATGAATAATAAACATTTATCATGATGTAAGGAAATAAATAATAACTTTATTATTGCCTCTAGGGCATATTTCCTTCAGCCTCCCACTTGGACTAGAGTCAATAATCTAGTTCACATCGCCATGTGATTTAACAAAGCAATAGTTCACATCACCATGTGATTAACACCCATAGTTCACATCGATATGTGATCAACACCCAAAGGGTTTACTAGAGTCAGTAATCTAGTTCACATCGCTATGTGATTAACACCCAAAGAGTACTAAGGTGTGATCATGTTTTGCTTGTGAGATATTTTTAGTCAACGGGTCTCATATTCAGATCCGTAAGTATTTTAAGTAATTTCTATGTCAACAATGTTCGCAAGGAGCTATTCTAGCTAATTGCTCCCACTTTCAATATGTATCTAGATCGAGACTTAGAGTCATCCAGATCGGTGTCAAAACTTGCATCGACGTAACCCTTTACTGACCTAACCTTTGTCACTTCCATAATCGAGAAACATATCCTTATTCCACTAAGGATAATTTTGACCGCTGTCCAAAGGATCTACTCCTAGATCACTATTGTACTCCCTTGCCAAACTCAATTGTAGGGTATACAATAGATCTGGTACACAGCATGGCATACTTTATAGAACCTATGGCCAAGGCATAGGGAATGACTTTCATTCTCTTTCTATCTTCTCGCCGTGGTCGGGTTTTGAGTCTTACTCAATTTGACACCTTGTAACATGTGCAAGAACTCTTTCTTTGACTGTTCCATTTTGAACTACTTCAAAATCTTGTCAAGGTATGTACTCATTGAAAAAACTTATCAAGCGTCTTGATCTATCTCTATAGATCTTGATGCTCAATATGTAAGCAGCTTCACCGAGGTCTTTGTTTGAAAACTCCTTTCAAACACTCCTTTATGCTTTGAGAATAATTCTACATTATTTCCGATCTACAATATGTCATTCACATATACTTATCGTAAATGTTGTAGTGCTCCCACTCACTTTCTAGTAAATACAGGGCTTCACCGTAAGTCAGTATAAACTATATGCTTTGATCAACTTATCAAAGCGTATATTCCAACTCCGAGATGCTTGCACCAGTCCATAGATGGATCGCTGGAGCTTGCACACTTTGTTAGCTCCCTTTGGATCGATAAAACCTTCTGGTTGCATCATATACAACTCTTCCTCCGTAAACCCATTCAGAATGCAGTTTTTACATCCATTTGCCAAAATTTCATAAATTGTGGCAATTGCTAACATGATTCGGACAGACTTAAGCATCGCTACAGCTTGAGAAAATCTCATTGTAGTTAACACCTTGAACTTGTCAAAACCTTTTTGCGACAAGTCGAGCTTTGTAGATAGTAACACTACTATCAACGTCCGCCTTCCTCTTGAAGATCCATTTATTTTCTATTGCTTGCCGACCCTCGGCAAGTCAACCAAAGTCCACACTTTGTTTTCATACATGGATCCCATCTCAGATTTCATGGCTTCTAGCCATTTAGCGGAATCTGGGCTCACCATCGCTTCTTCATAGTTTGTAGGTTCGTCATGATCTAGTAGCATGACTTTCAGAACAGGATTGCCGTACCACTTTGGTGTGGATCTCACTCTGGTTTACCTATGGGATTCGGTAGTGACTTGATCTGAAGTTACATGATCATCATCATTAGCTTCCTCACTAATTGGTGTAGGAATCATCGAACTGATTTCCGTGATGAAATACTTTCCAATTCGGGAGAAGGTACAAATTACCTTATCAAGCTCCACTTTCCTCCCACTCACTTCTTTCGAGAGAAACTCCTTCTCTAGAAAGGATCCATTTATAAGCAACGAATGTTTTTGCCTTCGGATATGTGATAGAAGGTATACCCAACAATTTCCTTTGGGTATTCTATGAAGACGCACTTCTCGATTTGGGTTTGAGCTTATCAGGATGAAACTTTTTCACATAAGCATCACAACTTCCAAACTTTAAGAAACCATACTTAGGTTTCATCGTTAAACCATAGTTCATACGGTGTCGCCTCAACGGATTTAGACGGTGCCCTATTAAACGTGAATGCAGCTGTTTCTAATGCATAACCCCAAAACGATAGTGGTAAATTGATAAGAGACATCATAGATCGCACCATATCCAATAAAGTGCGGTTACGACTTTCGGACACCATTATGTTGTGGTGTTCCATATGGCGTGAGTTGCGAAACTATTTCACATTGTTTCAAATGAAGACCAAACTCGTAACTCAAATATTTATCTCCACGATCAGATCGCAGAAACTTTATTTTCTTGTTACGATGATTTTCAACTTCACTCTGAAATTCTTTGAACTTTTCAAATGTTTCAGACTTATGTTTCATCAAGTAGATATACCCATATCTGCTCAAATCATCTTGTGAAGGTCAGAAAATAACGATACTTGCCACGAGCATCAACACTCATTGAATCGCATACATCGGTATGTATTATTTCCAATAAGTCAAGAGTTTGTTCCATTGTTCCGTAGAACGGAGTTTTAGTCATCTTGCCCAAAAGGCACGGTTCGCAAGCATCAAATGATTCATAATCAAGTGATTCCAAAAGTCCATCAGCATGGAGTTTTCTTCAAGCGCTTTACACCAATATGACCTAAACGGCAAAGTACCACAAATAAGTTGCACTATCATTATTAACTTTGCATCTTTTGGTTTCAATATTTTGAATATGTGTATCACTTTGATCGAGATCCAATGAACCATTTTCATTGGGTGTGTAACCATATAAGGTTTTATTCATGTAAACAGAACAACAATTTATTCTCTTACTTAAATGAATAACCGTATTGCAATAAACATGATCAAATCATATTTATGCTCAACACCAAATAACACTTATTTAGGTTCCACACTAATCCCGAAAGTATAGGGAGTGTGCGATGATGATCATATCAATCTTGGAACCACTTCCAACTCTCATCGTCACTTCACCCTTAACTAGTCTCTGCTCATTCTGCAACTTCCTTTTCGAGTTACTAATCTTAGCAACCGAACTAGTACCAAATAATCGAGGGGTTGCTATGAACACTAGTAAAGTACACATCGATAACATGTATATCAAATATACTTATGTTCACTTTGCCATCCTTCTTATCCACCAATCACTTGGGGTAGTTCCGCTTCTAGTGACCAGTTCCATTGCAGCAAAAGCACTTAGTCTCGTGCTTAGGTCCAGACTTGGGCTTCTTCACTCGAGCAGCAACTTGCTTGCCGCTCTTCTTGAAGTTCCCCTTCTTCCCTTTGCCCTTTTCCTTGAGACTAGTGGTCTTGTCAATCATCAACACTTGATGCTCTTTATTGATTTCTACCTTCGCCGATTTCAACATCACGTAAGAGCTCGGGAATCGCTTTTCGCCATCCCTTGCATACTATAGTTCATCACGAAGTTCTAGTAACTTAGTGTTGGTGACTAGAGAATTCTGTCAATCACTATCTTATCCGGAAGATTAACTCCCACTTGATTCAAGCGATTGAAGTACCTGCACAATCTGAGAACATGCTCACTAGTTGAGCGATTCTCTTCCATCTTTTAGCTATAGAACTTGTTGGAGATTTCATATCTCTCAACTCGGGTATTTGCTTGAAATATTAACTTCAATTCCTGGAACATCTCATATGGTCCATGACGTTCAAAACGTCTTTGAAGTCCCGATTCTAAGCCGTTTAAGCATGGTGCACTAAACTATCAAGTAGTCATCATATTGAGCTAGCCAAACGCTCATAACGCCCGTGACCGCTCCTGCAATAGGTCTGTCACCTAGCGGTGCATTAAGGACATAATTCTTACAGGCAGCAATGAGGATAAACCTCAGATCACGGATCCAATCCGTATCATTGCTACTAACATCTTTCAACACAATTTTCTCTAGGAACATATCAAAATAAACATTTGTAAGCAACAACGCGAGCTATTGATCTACAACATAATTTGCAAAATACTACCAGGACTAAGTTCATGATAAATTAAAGTTCAATTAATCATATTACTTAAGAACTCCCACTTAGATAGACATCTCTAGAGTCATCTAATTGATCACGTGATCCAAATCAACTAAACCATAACCGATCATCACGTGAGATGGAGTAGTTTTCAATGGTGAACATCACTATGTTGATCATATCTACTATATGATTCACGCCGACCTTTCGGTCTCCGTGTTCCGAGGCCATATCCGCATATGCTAGGCTCGTCAAGTTTAACTCGAGTATTCCGCGTGTGCAAAACTGGCTTGCACCCGTTGTAGATGGACGAGAGCTTATCACACCCGATCATCACGTGGTGTCCGGGCACGCATTTAACTTTGGCAACGGTGCATACTGTGGAGAACACTTCTTGATAATTAGTGAGAGATCATCTTATAATGCTACCGTCAAGCCAAATGTAATAAGATGTATAACAGATAAACATCATATGCAATCAAAATATGTGACATGATATGGCCATGATCATCTTGCGCCTTTGATCTCCATCTCCAAAGTACTGTCATGATCTTTATCGTTACCGCACGACACCATGATCTTCATCATCTTGATCTATATCAATGTGTCGTCACTTGGTCGTCTCGCCAACTATTGCTTTTGCAACTATTGCTATCGCATAGCGATAAAGTAAAGCAATTATTTGGCACTTGCATCTTATGCAACAAAGAGACAACCATAGGGCTTCTGCCATTGCCGATAACTTCAACAAAACATGATCATCTTATACAACAACTTATATCTCATCACGCCTTGACCATATCACATCACAACATGCCCTGCAAAAACAAGTTAGACGCCTCTACTTTGTTGTTGCAAATTTTACGTGGCTGCTACGGGCTTAGCAAGAACCGTTCTCACCTACGCATCAAAACCACAACGATAGTTTGTCAAATAGACTCCGTTTTAACCTTCGCAAGGACCGGCGTAGTCACACTCGGTTCAACTAAAGTGAGAGAGACAGACACCCGCCAGCCACCTTTAAGCACGCAGTGCTCGTAACGGTGAAACCAGTCTCGCGTAAGCGTCTGGCGTAATGTCGGTCCGGCCGCTTCATCTCACAATACCGCTGAACCAAAGTATGACATGCTGGTAGGCAGTATGACTTGTATCGCCCACAACTCACTTGTGTTCTACTCGTGCAAAACATCAAACCATAAAAACCTAGGCTCGGATGCCACTTTTGGGAAACGTAGTAATTTCAAAAAATTTCCTACGCACACGCAAGATCATGGTGATGCATAGCAACGAGAGGGGAGAGTGTATGTCCACGCACTCGTGAGACCGTAAGCGGAAGCGTTATAACAACGCGGTTGATGTAGTCAGACGCCTTCATGATCCGACCGATCCAAGTACCGAACATACGGCACCTCCGAAGTTACGCACACGCTCAGCTCAATGACGATCCCGGACTCCGATCCAAAGCAAAGTGTCGGGATGAGTTCCACAAGACGACGGGCAGGACGATGATGATGCTCCACCGACGCAGGGCTTCGCTTAAGCTCCGCTGACGATATGACTTCTCCGCGCAGGGCTTCGCTTAAGCTCCGCGACGATATGACCAAGTGGAATATGGTGGAGGGGGCACCGCACACGGCTAAGGAACGATCCGTAGATCAACTTGTGTGTCCATGGGGTGCCCCTGCCCCGTGATATAAAGGAGGGAGGGAGGAGGAGGCCGGCCCTAGTAGGGCGCCATGGGGAGTCCTACTCCCACCGAGTAGGATTCCCTTCCTAGTCCAACTAGGAGTCCTTCCATGTATTGGGAGTAGGAGACAAGTAAGGGGAAGAGAGAAGGAAGGAAGGAAGGGTGCGGCCCTCCCCTAGTCCACCCGGACTAGGCCATGGGGCGCGCGCCTGCCCTAGGCAGTCCCTCTCTCTTTCGCAGGGCCCAATAAGGCCCAATACTTCTCCCCGGCGAATTCCCGTAACTCTCCGGTACTCAAAAATACCCGAATCATTCGGAACCTTTCCGAACTCCGAATATAGTCGTCCAATATATCGATCTTTACATCTCGACCATTTCGAGACTCCTCGTCATGTCCCCGATCTCATCCGGACTAACTCCTTCGTACATCAAAACTCATAAACTCATAATATAACCGCCATCGAAACCTTGGCGTGCGGACCCTACGGGTTCGAGAACTATGTAGACATGACCTAGAACTATTCTCGGTCAATAACCAATAGCGGGACCTGGATGCCCATATTGGCTCCTACATATTCTACGAAGATCTTTATCGGTCAAACCGCATAACAACATACGTTGTTCCCTTTGTCATCGGTATGTTACTTGCCCGAGATTCGATCGCCGGTATCCAATACCTAGTTCAATCTCGGCCACCGCAAGTCTCTTTACTCGCTCTGTAATGCATCATCCGTAACCAACTCATTGGTCACATTGCTTGCAAGGCTTATAATGATGTGCATTACCGAGAGGGCCCAGAGATACCTCTCCGACAATCGGAGTGACAAAACCTAATCTCAAATACGCCAACCCAACATGTACCTTTGGAAACACCTGTAGTACTCCTTTATAATCACCCGATTACGTTGTGACGCTTTGGTAGCACCAAAGTGTTCCTCCGTAAACGGGAGTTGCATAATCTCATAGTTACAGGAACATGTATAAGTCATGAAGAAAGCAATAGCAACATACTAAACGATCAAGTGCTAGGCTAACGGAATGGGTCATGTCAATCAGATCATTCTCCTAATGATGTGATCCTGTTAATCAAATGACAACTCATGTCTATGGTTAGGAAACATAACCATCTTCGATTAACGAGCTAGTCAAGTAGAGGCATACTAGTGACACTGCTTTGTCTATATATTCACACATGTATTATGTTTCCGGTTAATACAATTCTAGCATGAATAATAAACATTTATCATGATGTAAGGAAATAAATAATAACTTTATTATTGCCTCTAGGGCATATTTCCTTCAGGAACCACCAACTATGTCGGAATGTTCAGTGTGGGGCAGTGTGGTTGGGTCCGGGTTGTTATTTCCGGACTCTCCCTCCCATAATACGGATGTCTTGAAAAGCCTCTCTAGGAAGATGTTGCGGGTGACGGCATCGCGCTTTGCGCCAATGCGTGCCAACACGTCCGCTGCCTGGTTGTTATCCCGGGCTATATGGTGAAATTCGAGCCCCTCAAACCGAGCTGACATTTTTAGGACGACATTGCGATAAGCTGCCATTTTCGGATCCTTGGCATCAAAGTCCCCATTTATTTGGGATATCGCGAGGTTCGAATCCCCGCACCTCTAGGCGTTGAATGCCCATGGAGACCGCCATCCGGAGACCATGTAGAAGGGCCTCAGATTCGCCGCGTTGTTGGAGTCCGTACATTATTTAAAGTATGTATTGGACTGTATCTCCGGTTGGGGACGTCGAACGACGCCAGCCCCGTGCCGGCCAACATTTTGGAGCCGTCGAAGTGCATGATCCAGTTGGAATATGCGCCGTACTCTTTAGGGAGTTCGGCTTCAGTCCATTCGGCGACGAAGTCGGCCAAAACTTGCGACTTAATAGCTCGTTGTGGCTTGTAGGTTATGTCGAACGGGAGGAGCTCAATGGCCCATTTAGCAATCCAGCCCATTGCGTCGCGGTTGTTTATAATGTCATTAAGAGGTACTTCGGAGGCTACTGTTATCGAGCACTCTTGAAAGTAGTGTCGCAACTTCCGGGATGCCATAAACACTGCGTATGCTATCTTTTGATAATGCGGGTACAATGACTTGCATGGAGTTAGGACAGTGGACACGTAGTAAACTGGTTTTGGAGAGGGAACTTGTGTCCGTCCGCTTCTCGCTCGACAACGAGCACCACGCTTACAACTTGATGGGTTGCTGCGATGTATAATAGCATTGGTTCGCCCATGTTGGGCGCTGCCAGAACCGGATTTGTTGCCAATATGGCTTTGATTTCTTCGAGTCCGGTCGCGGCAGCATCCGTCCACTCAAAGTGTTCGGTGCACCGGAGAAGGCGATAAAGGGGTAATGCCTTTTCTCCTAAGCGGGAGATAAAGCGGCTTAGAGCCGCCACGCATCCAGTCAATTTTTGTATTTGCTTGAGGTCTTAGGGGATATCCAATTGTGATGAGCTCGGATCTTGGCTGGGTTTGCTTGAGTTCCTCTACGGATACAATGAAGCCCATGAGCTTTCCGGCTAGTACGCCGAAAACGCATTTTTCCGGGTTGAGCTTGATTTCATATGTTCGGAGATTATAGAATGTGATCCTCAAGTAGTCGACTATGGTTTCGACATGCTTGGATTTGACGACCACATCGTCTCACGTATGCCTCCACCGCTTTTGCCGATCTGGTTTGCCGACATGTCCGGATCATGCTACCGGGTATGTTGCGCCGACGCTTTTTGAGCCCAAAGGGCATTGTGTTGAAGCGAATGGGCCGTATGGAGTGATGAATGCCGTTGCGGCTTGGTGCAGCTCTGCCATCTTAATTTGGTGGTAGCCGGATTATGCGTCGAGGAAACACAATGAATTGTAAACCTGCGGTAGCGTCGATAATTTGATCGATGCGGGGGAGGGGGAAGGGATCCTTTGGGCAAGCCTTGTTAAGGTCCTTAAAATCGACACATAGGCGCCAGGATTTGTCCTTCTTTGGTACCATTACCAGGTTTGCTAGCCAGTCCGGATGTTTAATGTCTCTGATGAATCCGGCCTCCAATAGTTTGGCTAGCTCCTCTCCCATGGCCTGTCTCTTGGGTTCGGAGAAACGCCGAAGAGCTTGTTTGACTGGCTTGAATCCTTTTAGGATATTTAGGCTGTGCTCGGCTAGCCGGCGTGGGATTCCTAGCATGTCTGAAGGGTGCCAGGAAAAAATGTCCCAATTTTGCGTAGGAATTCTCGTAGTGCGACGTCCACATCAGGGTTTAACTGTGCCCCGATGGAGGCCGTTTTTGTAGGGTCCGTTGGATGGACTTGGAATTTGACTATTTCGTGCCGCGGTTTAAAAGAGGTGGACTTGGATCTCTTATCGAGTATCACATCGTCCCTGTTCACCGTGGAGCGCAGCGCAGTGAGTTCCTCTGCCGCTAGGGCTTCGGATAGTGCCTCAAGGGCAAGTGCGGTTGTTTTATTTTCGGCGCGGAGCGCTATGTCCGGGTCACTAGCGAGAGTGATAATTCCGTTGGGTCCGGGCATTTTGAGCTTCATGTACCCGTAATGGGGTATAGCTTGAAAAATTGTAAATGCCTCTCGCCCTAATAGAGCGTGGTATCCGCTGGTGAACGGGGCCACTTGGAATGTGACCTCCTCGGACCTATAATCGTCCGGCGTGCCGAACACAACATCTAGTGTGATCTTTCCTGTGCAGCATGCTTCCAGACTGGGGATTATTCCTCTAAAGGTTGTGCTGCTTTGCTCAATGCGGCTCCAGTCTATTTCCATTTTTCGAAGGGTTTCCTCGTAGATGAGGTTTAATCCGCTGCCGCCGTCCATGAGTACCTTGGTACGGCGAAAGCCGTCCACTATTGGACCGAGGACCAATGCGGTGGTGCTCGGGCTGTTCGATTTTAGGTTCGCCACCGGCATTAAAGGTAATAGCCGTGTCACTCCATGGATTTATTGTTGCTATCCGGTAGACTTCAGCAAGGTCATGGAGTGTTCGCTTCCGCATATTATTTGATGCGAAAGTCTCAAGACTATTAATACCGCATCGGGTATTGCTGGGCTGGTGCTCTGGAGCTAAAAGCTCTACGCCACTTTTGGCCACCTGCCGTAGTATCCAACATGCTCTAAGGCTATGAGTTGGGGTGGTGCCCTCTGTGCTATGAATTTTGCAGGGTCCATTGAGCCATCCCTCCAGTACGGTTCCATGCCCTTTGTGGGGTTTTTTGCTTTTTGGTATGTAACCCAGGTGCCTAGTGATGATGCACCCTTTTATTTCAGACTAGGGTCGTATTCGGGGCCGGATTATCCCAAAATTTGATTTCGGTTTTCCAGGCGCTCTCCATCGCGCAGTACTTTTGTACTATGGATGCCAAGTCAATAAGCGTGTAATTTCACGACGACTTATGGCGTTTAGGATTCCCTTGTCCGTGCAATTATTGAATAAGAATGAGATTGCGTCCTCCTCGCGGCAATCCTTTATCCTGTCCATAATCAGGAGGAATCTGGCCCAGTAATGATGTACTGTTTCACTGGGCTCTTGCCGGGTTCGGGATAGATCGCTTATGTTTGGGTGGGGGGTGGAATTAAATTCCGAACCCCGTCTGATCTAAGATTCAGGGGCCAAGAAGTTTCCGAACTTGGAAGCTTAGGTTCTTGGAGGTTGTCCAATGAATCTAGCCCGCTGCCTGACTTTAAGTTCAGGGCTTGAGTGGTGTCCTCCCTCCAGGGAATCTGGCATGGAGGGGTTAGGAATCCGGACATAGCTAGTCCTTAAGGTAGGAGAAGAGTCGCCTTATTGTTCCTCTACCACAACAACGTGGTGGGTAGCCTGGGGAGAGTTGATCTCTCTCAGATCGGTTTTAGGCCCAATCTGATCGTAGTCTGTAGCGACTCCTAGGGCGGCGATGCGATCCAAGAGCTTGTTTAAGGACGAGAGCTCCATCGGATCTAACTGCTCGACGAGTTCCGAGTTAACGTGAAGATTGCTTTCGATGACCCGAGAAGTCATCGTTGGCGTGGCGGCCGAACAGGCGGTCATAAGAAAACCGCCTAGCCGGAGAGTTTGGCCGGTGGCCAAAGCTCCTTTAGCAACGGTGCCGTCTTTAAAGACGGGATGAGGCATCCTTCCTGACAGCAACGGCACAGAGGAACTCTCAATGAAAGCACCAATGTCGGTGTCAAAACCGGCGGATCTCGGGTAGGGGGTCCCGAACTGTGCGTCTAGGCGGATGGTAACAGGAGACAAGGGACACGATGTTTTTACCCAGGTTCAGGCCCTCTCGATGGAGGTAAAACCCTACTCCTGCTTGATTAATATTGATGATATGGGTAGTACAAGAGTGGATCTACCACGAGATCGTGAGAGGCTAAACCGTAGAATCTAGCCTATGGTATGATTGTTGTTCGTCCTACGGACTAAAACCCTCCGGTTTATATAGACACCGAATAGGGTTAGGGTTACACAGAGTCAGTTACAATGGTAGGAGATCTACATACCCGTATCGCCAAGCTTGCCTTCCACGCCATGGAAAGTCCCATCCGGACACGGGGTGAAGTCTTCAATCTTGTATCTTCATAGTCCAGGAGTCCGGCCAACGGTGATAGTTCGGCTATCCGGACACCCCCTAATCCAGGACCCCCTCAATCTCCAACAGACATGCTAAATAGGCGCCGCGCTGAAAAATTAGTGCTTTTTGCGCGCGCTACCACTCCAGGTGCTCCAGCGGAGGCGTAAAACCGCACGCGCGGCATAACTAGTTCAGCACATGGGCGAAAACGCCATGGCGCGTCGTTTATTTTGCTGCGCCCGCTCCCGCGCGTTGAACACTCGAGCGCCCGCTCGCAACTCCACCTACCCCATCCAGCCGCTGGCGCCGCCGCCGCCCACGCCACCCCATTTCTTCCGGCGACCGTTCTAGCGCTTCCCCGGCTTATCCCTGCACCGCCGCTGCTTCCTCTGTCTCCCTCTAGTCACTGCCGCCCCTTGCGTGCGACAGTCCTCCGACGAACAACGCCTGGCCGCCCACTGCCGCTCGGCGCCCGCAAGGTGTTCGACAAAACGCCCGCAAGGTATGTATTGCTTCAAATTCACATTTTCTTTACATGAATTTGGTGTTGTTTGTTTGTAGTTTTTATAGCCTAGTTTAAATTGAACATTGTAGACGAGTTCGTCATATGATTCTTCCGAAGAAGAATTTGATATGGAAGAGGAGAAGGATCTTGCAATGATCCTAGCTATGCACATCATAAAAAACCGAAGCACGGTGGTTCGGCTACGGGTCGGCAGAAAATTTGGAGGGATAGGATCGACGCCCACAACAGATTGATCAGGCACTATTTTGCGGATAATCCCGTGTACCCCGAGTCGTACTTCCAGCGCTGGTTTAGGATGAGCACCGAGTTGTTCAGGCACATTGCAGAGAAACTAGCAAGCCATGATCGGTTTTTTCAGCAAAGGAGGAATGCCGCCGGAGAGCTCGGGCATAGCACCTTTCGGAAGATGACAGCTGCTTTGCGTATGTTAGCATACAATATCCCCGCTGATCTAGTTGATGATCACTTGGCCATGGGTGAGAGTCGAGCCATCATGTGTGTCAAGCGCTTCGCAGTCGGAATTGTGGAAGTGTTTGGTCAGGAGTATTTGAGATCTCCCAATGCTGAAGACGCCGCAAGGCTACTGGAGATGAACAAAGCTCGTGGCTTCCCAGGTATTCTTGGCTCAATAGATTGCATGCATTTGAGTTGGAAGAATTGTCCTAAGGCATGGCATGGGCAATTCCACGGCCAAAAAAGGGTTCCACTATAATCCTTGAAGCGGTGGCCGATCAAGAGACTTGGATTTGACATGCTTTTTTTGGAATGCCTGTATCTTTGAATGATATCAACGTTGTCAACCGGTCACCGCCGATGAATAAGATTGCAAATGGTGAACTGACATCGGTGCAGTTTGTAGCAAATGGCCGTACATACATCTATGGCTACTATCTTGTGGATGGCATCTACCCAAAGTGACAAACATTTGTGAAGCCGTTGAAAAAATCGGAAGGTAAGAAAATCTTGATTTCCACAATGCTCAGGCGGCGGCTAGAAAAGATGTGGAGAGAGCTTTTGGGATTTTGCAAGCCCAATTTGCTATTGTGAGAGGACCGGCTACATTTTGGGATCAAAAGATGCTTTGGTATATCATGCACATTTGTGTGATCATGCACAACATGATCATCGAGAATGAGCGTGGCTAAGATTTAAACTACTCTCACTATGAGCTCTTGGGACATCCCTGCGAGTGCGGCGGAGGGATGAAAGGGTGGCCCGTTTTGTTGCCTCCTATCATGCCATTCGGCGTGCCGAAACGCATGATGATTTTCAGAAGGATCTCATTAAGGAGTGGTGGGCATGGAATGTCCGACAAAGAGTATCATGATTTGTGCGTTTGATTTTGTATCGTTGAACTATTGGTTGTATTGAAAAATAAACTGTTTATTTGAGTTGTAATAACGAAATTGAACTATTTTTGTTGATTTATTTTGTTTGTGTTTCATCTTTTTGCTTGTGTTTTTGAGCGCGTATGTTGTTTGAGTGAGAGCGCACGCGCTGCATTTTAGCGCGCCTGCTGGAGCTACGCACGCGCGCTGCATTTTATAGTGGCCGTTGGAGCCAGCGCCGACCGCCGCGCCAAAATAGGCGATCGTCGCACTGCAAACACATTTTTAGCGCGCCGCACGTTGGGCGGTTGTTGGAGATGCTCTTAGCCACTCATCACACCGCCGCCCAACTCGGAGGTCTGGGCCGGCTGTGTCTACTCTTCGAGCAGATGAGCATGGCTGGCATGCTTATGAGGAGGTAAATTTCTGCACAAGTCATAATTCACGGGACTACTAGTATCTCACAACGGCTGTAAGAGTTGCTCAAAAAAGTCTAGTAGTATCTCACAATGGCATTTTTAATTGGTGTCATTTGCATATTGCAGGATCACGAGTTCCTCATTTGCAAGGTGTGACATGAGCCTAGACACCAACCTCTGTTCATGTGCTCGTTTGACCAAAGTGAACAAACCATCAGCTATGATATTAAACATCAATGGAGATAATGGGTCCCCTTGTATCACACCCTTATGAGTTTGAAAGTAAGGCCCTATCTAATCATTTACCTTCACCGCCACTCTTCCCCCTCTCACCAATTTCATGACCCAATGACACCACATGTCTGCAAAACCTTTGGCCTACATCATCTGATATAGAAAGGGCCACTTCACTTGATCATAAGCCTTCTCAAAATTAATTTTGAGTAGCAGACCCCTCATTTTTATGACCTTCATCTCATGGACGTTTCATGTAGGAGAACCACTCCCTCCATGATAGATAAAAGCAGTTTCAGTAGGTGCAATGAACCTATCAATAATCAGCCCTAATCTGACTGCCAAGAGCTTAGTCAGTATTTTATAACTAACATTAAGAAAACAGATAGGTATGAATTTCTAGGTCACATTTGCATCTTGAACTATGGGAGTCAAAGCAATTGTACCATGGTTCAATCTCTGTGTATTCAACTCCCCTCTATGAAAGGCGTCAATCATCTCCTTAAGATCATACTTGATGATATCCCAATTTTTTTTAGTAAAATTCAGCTGGTAACCCATCAGGGCCAACTGCCTTGTTATGCTTAAGCCCAAAAAAACCTCCTTGATTTCCTCCATATCAAACTCTTTTGTAAGGAATTTTCTATCATTCTCTATCAGTTGAGAGCATTGCATATCTCCCAGCCTTATTTCAGGAACCTCAGGCTCTCCAAACAGGGTTTTGTAAAAATCAGTAATGTGTCTAACCAATTATTCCTCCCCTGAAACTTCAGTCCCCTCATTGAGAAGCATAGCTATATAATTATTGTTTTCCTCCCAATTGCTTTTAATTGGAAGTATTTGGTATTTCCATCACCTTCTTTCAAGTCTCTCTCATGAGCTATTTGCCTCCATTTAATTTTGTCATCCCACAACAACTTCTCCAGTTGAGAATTAAGAGCCATTTTCAGTTCTCTCTCACTTGTAGACAACCTTATAGTCTCATTTTTCTCAGCCAACTTCGCCAATATTTCTTTCTTATATGTCCTAAAAGCTTCGTACATATTAATGTGCCACCCTTTGGCATATCTCTTACCTTCTGGTTTTCTCTTGCCATTTATCTATATCATGCACACGGAAGGTAGGAGAAGTACAACTCTTCTCCACCGTCTCAACAAACCCCTCCCACTCAAAACAGAAATTCTCAAACATGAAAACATTGTTGTGAGATGGGGGCACTCCAGTATTCAAAAGTAGAGGAACAAGACCAGACAACTTCCTACTCAAACCTGTAACACGAGCCAAAGGAAATGCCACATCCCACTCCTTAGAAACTAAGACCATGTCTATTTTCTCAAAAGTGGGATCTCCCAAATTATTTTCCCAAGTATATAATCTACTCTGGAGCAACATATCTTTTAATCCATTCACTTTTGTGATGGAATTAAAGGTGTGACTCCATCTGGGCAGAACACAAGGTTTAAATTTCTCAGATGTTCCTGATGATATTAAAATCACCTCCCATCACCACTGGTCCCTCACACTTGCTGCAAACATCAACAAATTCAACTAGAAAACTATCTTTGTCCTCCCTTTGTGCAGTCCCATAAAACACTAATAACTGCCACTAAAACAGAGATATCTTATCTCCGATCTTAAAGAAAATATAATGTTTCCCTACACCCTGAGAGATAATATCCATTTTATTAGCATCCACCCCCAACAAAAGACCACAAGATCTCCCATTTGGTCTCAGTTGTTGCCACTGAAAATTTATATTGCGAGAATGCTTCTTGGCCCAGAAAGCATCAAAATCCTACATCAAGGTCTGTGACAGACCTATGAATCGGATCCCATAATCAAAAATCATGTCTCTTAGGAACTTTTGTTTATCAGGGCGCCCCAAACCCCTGCAATTCCAAAATGTCCCTAACAGGATTTTAGATTTTGATTTTACGGGGTCTCCCCCTTTTCTTAGCTAGCTCAACCCTAAAAACAGGGGAACACAGCTTCAAGACCCTTCTCCCCCCCACAAATAATCAAATACTCACTTGTTCATGTCCTGATTTGCAAGTCCAACAACTGAAAAATCATACAACATTTATCTTCAACATGAAGCAGTGGAGGGGGCGTCATGGAGGAGCGTCAGAAGAGGACCACTGTCTGGGGGTGGAGCTCTTGAGCCATGCCGGGTGGCGACGAGGCAGAGAGGCGTGCGGCGGCAGAGATCTTTGTGCCGTGGTCGAGCCGGCGACATTCGTCATGAGGTGCCTCTGGTGGGAGACGACGGCAAGGTTAGTACGTCCGGCGGGCACGCTTGGTCAGGGAGGCTGGGAGGATGCCGGGGAGTGAGCTCTGGGAGCAGGAACAAGGCGAGAAGGTAGGGAGGAGAGATTTGGCTGGTGGTAGGGCGAGCACCGGCCACCGAGATGGCTCAATATGGCAGCGACGACGATCTGTAACCCTAGCCCCTTATGTTTCTTCTATCTCTTGGGCCGGGGGGGGATGGGGTGGGGGTGCAAGCCAAGACATGTTTCTGAAGGGTACCGCTTATATATATTGATGGCATTTTGGTTGTAATTACTGCAAAATGGAGCGCCAAGGTTTTGTTGGAGGGGCGAGAAGTCGATGGGGGATGAGGAAAGCTAGTCTGGAGGTGCTCTTGCTTCACAATGCAATTGGGAAGGTGGCTTCTATCAAGACAAGCAACATATGTCACGTGTTTTGTTTGGGCTTGTGCTTTTAGGGGCCTAAATGCTCCAAAAACCGAAGCTCAAGACCAAACAAAACTGGGCCTTAGACTGTTTAAGCTTCAAACTACAAGTAGGCTCGTCAAGTTTATCAGGACCCACTTCAACATGATTCAAATGCCGCTCAAACAAAAAAAACACGATTGAAATGAAAAGATTTCTGCCAGCGTCACATGGAAGTTCAAAAAAGAAAAAACGAAAGGAATCGATCACTTGTGCGGATGGTCAAAAGTAAAAGAAAGTTCAGAAAATAAAAAAAGAATATACACTAAAAAAATTGACCCTAATATCTGAGGCACATCGGTTGGGGGGTTGTCTTCCGGGCGCCCTTATGTTTCGCTTCACGCGAGACAGAGATAACCCTCACATAAGGCAGCTGGAGATGGGCCGGCCAAGTTCGCTGGAGGCCACAACCTCATTTGCATGTTCTGTTTTTCACATTTTTTGTTTTATTATTTATTTTACCTTTTTACACTTTAAAAAGTCT
This sequence comes from Aegilops bicornis, assembly GCA_021605145.1. Classification (NCBI taxonomy): domain Eukaryota; kingdom Viridiplantae; phylum Streptophyta; class Magnoliopsida; order Poales; family Poaceae; genus Aegilops; species Aegilops bicornis. Next base: position 125,188,687 of record CM038675.1, on the reverse strand, counting down.
GAACATACATTTTACAAAAAAATTACTTTACATAATGTTTTGAAAAATGTTAATCATGCACTTGAAAAATGTTAAATGTGTATAGAAAAAAATCTTGACCATGTATACGGAAAATGTGTACAAAGCCTATACAATGTGTGTCAAAAAATTGACCATGTATTATAAAAATGTTAATCAAGCTTTCGAATAAAATGTTGACCATGTATTCAAAAAAGTTAAACTTGTATTTGAAATGATAAATATATATACATAAATGTTGACCATGTATTAAAAAATGTTCAATGTGTATACCTTTTTTTGACCATGTATAAAAAATGTTAAACTTGTATTTGAAAAATATTAATCAAGCATCTGAGGAAAAATGTTAAACATGTATAGAAAAAATGTCGGCTATGTATGTATTAAAAACTGTTAATCTTGTATTGAAATTGTAATCAAACATCTGAAAAATATTAAAATGTGTGTAGAAAAATGTTGACCATGTATTCCAAAAGATGTTAATCTTGCATTTAAAAAATGTTAATCAAGCATTTGAAAAATGTTAAAAATGTGTATAGAAAAAATATTGAGCATGTAGGAAGAAATATTAAAGTTTTATTTGAAAAATATTAAATATGTATACAATTTTTTTTCTTGATGTATACAAAAAATATACTCCCTCCGCTCCTAAATATTTGTCTTCCTAGAGATTTCAACAAGTGACTACATGAGGAGCGAAATGAGTGAATCTGCACTCTAAAATATGTCTATATACATCCGTATGTGGTAGTCCATTTGAAATATCAAAAAAGACAATATTTAGGAACGGAGGGAGTAGAATAAAAACCAAAAAGAAAAAAAAGGAAACAAAAAAGGGCACGTCTAGCTGGCGGCCGGCGGCTCGTTAGCGCTCGCGAGCGGCCGGCAAAAAAAGGTAAGCGCCTGTCTACTGGTCCAAAAAAGACAACACGTCTAGTCTCTGTCCTATCCTACGTGGTCTCTTCTCACGTGATTGTTCTGCATGCGCTTTATTAATGTTCCTCATATCCGTTCCTTGTGCATTATTTTTTGGTTTTTAAAATTATAAAAGACATATCTTCTAAATCGCGTGTCGAAATTCAGATCCGTTTTCACCGTTGAAACCCTCGCGACGCGTTTCTTCAAAAGTAGATCCCGCATGGGGATGTTTCAACGAACTAATCTTCCTGCCAACTAAACATCAATATGTGTGCAACTAGACTACATGATGCGCCAACTGAGCACATGTATGTGCCAATAGTCCTTGTGTCAACTAAACATCAATGTGTGTGGAACTAGACTACATTGCCGCGCCAACTGAGCATATGTTTGTGCCAATAGTCCTGCCAACTAAACATCAATGTGTGTGCAACTAGACTACATTGCCGCGCCAACTGAGCATATATGTGTGTAACTAGTCCTGTCAACTAAATATTAATGTGTGTGCAACTAGACTACATTGCCGCGTCAATTGTGCATATGTGTGTGCAACTAGTGTCCTGCCAACTAAACATCAATATGTGTGCAACTAGACTAAATTACAAGCCAACTGAACATATGCGTTTGCAACTAGTACTTCTGGCAGCTAAACATCAATGTGTGTGTAACTGGACTACATTATAAGCCAACTAAACATCAATGTGTGTATAACTAGACTAAATTACAAGTCAACTAATTTTTTAAAAAAGTTGCACCATGTAGTACTAAAGTTGCACAATGCAGTACTTTAGTTGCACCATATAGCATCAAAATTGGCATCAAAAAAATTTTGTCGGAACATATCCATGCGGGATCTAGTTTTAAAGATCTCGTTGGATGAATCCAACGATGAAAACGGAACTGAATTCCGACGTGTGGTTTAAAAGATATGGCTTTAAAAGAATTTGGAATCCCGAAATAAAAGTACGTGGATCTGTTTTCTCTAACTGATGAGACTAGTATGAACACATTTAATGCCAGCACCCACATGCGCTACGAGACAAAAAAATACACATGCATGTGTGTGGCAGACGCGGCCGCTCGGGAACACCAAATAGTGCGCAGCCACTTTTTAGATTTTGGGAACAAAAAAACAATGAAGACCAAAAAACACAAAGAAAAAAAAAACTAAAACCGAAGAAACAAGTGCAAAAGAATGAAAAACAATGAAAACCAATAAGAGGAACCGATGAGAATAAAAAAACAAAGAAAAAGAAGAAACCTAATAAAAAATAAAAAAACCAAACAAAGGAACCAATGAAAAGGAATGGAAACCGTGAAAAACCAACAAAGAAACGTGAAAAACAAAAGAAAACTGATGAAAAGACGAAAAAGAAACAAATAAAAATGAAGAATGACGAAAAACAAAAAAACTATGAAAATTGAAAAAAGAACAAATAAAAACGAAGAAAGAAAAGAAAGACCAATGAAAATTGCTAAGAGAAAAAAGAAACCGGTGCAAAATGTAGTAAATCCCTTGCGTCAAGATTCATGCGACGGCTGTGAAGAGGTTCATTAGGATTTATCTTCTGGCGAACGTTAGTCGGAAGAATATAGTATTAAGAAGGAATCCATCGCTCGCGCGGAGCACGCGACGCTCGGTCGCAAAACAGACGCCCTCCGTTGACCTCTGCAAACCCGACACAAGCCTGCCTGCCGACCTGCCCCCCACAGCGCCGCTGCCTGCGACAAAGACGGCGGAGCCCCTCTCGCCGCGACCTTCCACTGCCAACTACTCCTGGTTCTCCGGGCCTCTCCGGTCGTTGGGTGGTGTGGCCGGCATCATTCCAAGGCGCAGTTGGAGCAATCGACGGGAACCCTTGAGGTAACTGCTCGGATTCAAATTCCGGATCTTTTCCAGCCGCTTCCTCTAATCGGATCCGGACCCCTTCTTCTAATCGGAGCCAGGACGGTGAGGTTGGACTCCGACAGGCTTCTCTATATAAGTGCAGCCAGGACGGTGTGCTTCTTCTCAGATTAGACACAAGGCAAGTCCCGTTGGTTTGCCGCTGAAGCATCTCTTCTCCCACAAGACTGAGTTTTGCAATTGCTCCAATGGAGGCCTGCTGTAGCGTAGCCAGGATAGTGAGCTTTGCACATTTTGGCCTGAGAATTTTGCCCAAGTTGCTGGCTCTTTCTCCCGATTCACTGGGGAAATTCAGAAAGGTCTCACCACCGATGGAAACTGAAACTGCGGTGAGAAATTTGCCGGAGCTGCCGCAGGATGTATTGATCGAAATATTTTCACTCCTCGAGATACCTGACCTCATGCGTGCGGCCTCTGTCAGCACCTCCTGGCGCTCTGCGTATACCAGCCTATGCAACGAGCTTGAGCTGTACAAACGGCCTCAGACGCCTTGCCTCCTCTACACTTCTGAATCTGCTGGTGAGAACGTAGCTTGTCTCTACAACCTCGCGGAGAAGAGGGTCTACAATTTAACTCTCCCGGATCCACCCATCCGCAGTAGGTATCTAATTGGGTCCGCGCATGGTTGGCTAGTTACCGCAGATGACAAGTCTGAGCTCCACCTTGTCAATCCGATCACTGGTCAACAGATTGCTCTCCCGCCGGTGATCACCATCGATTATGTAGAGCCAATCTTTGACGATGCAGGTACAATTGTTAAATATGGATTGCCCGAGCAAGTGTACTGTGCGGAGTCAGGCTCCAAACTGGTTGATCCTGAAATGTTAACCCATGCTCCCGACGAGCTTCGTGACCACCTCTATGTCAGGGCATTTATCTTTCCGGATCCGTCGGCAGGGAGCTACATTGTGGTTCTCATCCACGGTCCAGAAGGTGAGCTTTCGTTCGCAAGGATAGGAGATTGTAAGTGGACCTTGCTGCCCCCTGGTTGGGACTATAAACAATGCATCTACATGCATGATCTATTGTATGCATTCACGGGAACAGGAAGAATTGATGCTTTTGATCTCGGTGGCCCTACCGTCACGAGGAACATAATTATAGATGAGATTGACAATTACATTAGCTGGGACATGTGGTATGTTGTTCAGGCACCGTGTGACGGCCTGCTGCAAGTCCGCAGAAAGATTGAACTAATAGATGCGGCTTCTGAAGACCTCATAGCTATTAAAACTAGAAAAATCTTGTTGTACAAAGTTGATATGGCAGCAGAAGAGCTTGTGGAAATAAATGGCTTGCAACATCACGTGTTGTTTCTTGGGCGTAATCAGGCACAGTACCTTAATGCTGAAGAATATCCGCAACTGAAGGCAAATTGTGTCTATTTCGCAGATGATGAGCAACATAATTGGAAGTATAAGCCGAATCCCCGAGACATAGGTGTTCTCAACTTGGATGATGACAGTACGGAAGAAATTGTATCCCCGCTTTGGTGCAGCTGGCCCAGTCCCATATGGATAACACCCAGTCTTACAGTGATGAACTTGTCATTGTACGAATAGGTAGTAACATGGCAAGTCTGCTAACATATGTATTTGCGACCAAGGAGCTGACGAGTTTGACATTTGTCTGTGTGGGAAACACATCACATATGTCATTGCGTCTAAGGAGCTTGATGAGTTTGATATCTGTATATGTGGGAGACACATATTTACATTTTTTGTGGGAATAATGAAGTGTACTTGCACTGTTAGATGTAAACTTAAAGAAAATAAAAGAGATAGTTAATGGATCTATATTATCAGTACTGCAAAACAAAAATTTGCTCCTCAGGTCACCTGCAATTTGATGTGGGTAGACCACCAAACTCAAAGAAACACGGGCAATTTTAGTTACCATATTATAATTTGATTCGCTGAGCTATATTTATTTTGCTGTGCCACATTTTTGTTACTGTCTTTGATTCTCAAGGAGCACCGCTTGCCAACATTTCCTTACATACTTCCATTTTACCTATTATTTTGCTGTGTCACCTTCTTGTAAATGGAAGTATGTAAGGAAATGATGGGCAGGATCAACATATTCTCCCAAAACAGATTATCATTATTTTTTTGCGGGTGAAAACAGATCATCATTTTACCTTTTATTGCTTGTGCTCATCAAAACCTGAAAATCAAGTCTGATCATGCTACTAACAAACTATAAGGCTGCGTTTAGTGAGCGGAATCTGGATGGAGCTGATCCCACACGGTCGGAGACTGACAGGCAGCGGTGGTTATGTCCGGACCCGGCAGGCCACATGGCCGCTCCGGGGTTCTTCATGGCGTGATGCAGTCCACCATCAGCTACGTACAACTCCGGACTTCCACCACTGGCGCGAGTGCGGCAAACCCATCCCGGGCACGTCCTAGCCTGTCCAGAGAGGAAGAGGTAAGCATCTCTCCTTTTCACCCTCTTTCACACTTTCCTTTCCTGCATGGCTATGCTGATTAAATCCATTGCGTCAAATTTTAGGCCTACTTTAGGTATCTAGATGCTTATCGTCAAGAGGTAGAACACGATGCCAAACGGACTTTGCTCGACGACTACCGTACCCAACAAATGCAGGTTAGTTAGTTTTCACCACTTAAAGCCAAGCTAGCTAAAATTTGAGCTTTCACTATTTTTAACCTCCGTCTTCACTTTGTCAGCTAACGTGTAGAATATGTATGAGACTCGGGCACCACCAATGGGACTACCACCACCTAATCCTGGACCGGTCCAGTAATGCTGACGATCGAAGAATTCTTGGTGTGTGTGGCGACGGGACTCCGATTAGTACATTGCCAACCTAGTCAAGAATTACCTATCATTTTTTAGCAAATAGCTTCAGATCTCTCCTTAATGTCTCTTTCGAATACAATGTAGGGATCCAACCACAGATCAAACGTAGGTGGTGGTTCTTCTGCTCTTGGTGATGGTAATCCTACTTCACGGAACCCTGCCACCCAGTTCATAACCCAGGTGGTGATGCTGGTCGTACTTCTACCTCGAGCCGTGGATCACCTCTTTTTGTAAGTCCCCTACTCTCAAGATGCAATTTTTCATAGTTAGAACATTTTTGAAGCCGCAAACTTAGAACTAGACAAAATGCCATGCTAAACAGTTGTGATTCTTCATTTTGTAGTGATGATGCTATTTGTAGGTGGACTTCGGGTTCCAGCGGTGGGCGGTGCTCGTCGGCCGACAACCTTCTTCCTTATAGTTGATTTCATGTTCTGTAGTTGCTTTAGTTGGTACTTATATGTGGATGATGTTATGTTCCTTTAGATGACGCTATGTTGCTTTGGATGATGTATGTTGCTTTGGATGATGTAATGTGTGATGTTGATGCTTTGGATGTTATATATAGAGTAATTCTGTGGATGATGCTATAGCCGTAGGACTAGTAAACATGCCCGTGCGTTGCAACGGGAGATGAAAAAAATAGCACAAGTCTCTAAAATGATAAGCATTTCAAGACCTTCTTATGTGAACCGTCCTCTGTTTTAACATGACGTTTTCCATGGATCGATTGAGTGTAGGTCTCTTCAGGATGCCATTTTGAAACATGAGATGTGATCCCAAGCCAACTTTGTTCAACTTTAAAATAATGAAAATAAATAATATTGCGAACAAATTTAAATTAAGTCGTCGGGCAGATAAATCTGGAGTAACAATGATAGCAAGCAAAACCTATTTGTTTGTTTTTTCTCGAATGCGCACGAGTGTGCGTATCATTTTATAAAGAAGAAGGGGAAAAGACTCCCATCCGCATAGGTACATAATATTTACATGCCTCGGACATCCACCTCCACATGGGGTAACTACATGTTCGACTACTCACCCAAACCCCACCTTGCGAGCCCCGCAAACGCTCCATCCAAATCCCCTTTCAAGAGCCCTGCTTGCCTCCATGCACGCCCTTCCCTCTCGATCCGTCCGAGTACTTGCGCTGTGGAGGGGCTTGCGCCATTGAAGACGATGTCGTTTCTGTGCTTCCAAATCACCCACATGCCCAGCAAGCATAAGGCTCGCATGGTCCGCCGTTGGTCTCGTCGTTGTTCCTGCCTTAAGCACCATGAGGCGAGGCTATCGTCATTGCCAGGCTCCATCTCCGGCTGGTTTGTGGCTACGCTCATCCAATGTCACACTTCTTTCGAAAAGGCACAATTCACCATTAGATGATTCATAGTTTCCTCTTGTTGATCGCAGAAAGGGCACACATCCTGGTGAGGCAGCCCGCGCTTGGCAAGTCTGTCGGAGGTCCAAAGACCGATTCTTGAGTGCAAGCCATGCAAAGAAACGGCATGTCGAGGTGCTCTCGATCCCCAAGTGAATGCAGCCGTAGGCGCCACCTCAAGTCCCGCAAACGTTGCCGCGTACGCTGAACGCACTGAGAACGCGCCATCCTTCTCCCATGCCCAGCTAACCGAGTCCGGCGTGTCTGGATCCAACTGGACCGTCTCTACTCTCGACCAAAGTCGCAGAAATTGCTGTAACGCTGCCTCAGTAATGTCGGGCCCAATGTCTCCTGCCCATGCTGCATCCTCCACGGCTGCCTCAACTGCGCGCTACCGCCTTTATCCGCTTTGGGAACCCTGTCATATATCAGCGGTGCGAAGCTCACGATGCGGAATCCCTGCAGCCAGCGATCCTCCCAAAATAGCGTATCCTTCCTGCTGCCGACCACAGCTCGCGCCATGCGTGGAACACCGCCATCGAGTCCTTAGGCACTGAAATGGGTAATCGACCATGGCCTCAGCTTGTCTGTCCTTTGAAGCCACGGCCACCTCGCTTGCAAGGCTATGTTGAGCCAACATAGGTTTGGAATGCCTAATCCGCCAGCCCACTTCGGCCGGCAAACCATGTCCCAAGCCACTGAGCAGTTCCCTCCATTGGCCTCCTTCTTGCCACACCACAGAAAGCCTCGGCAGATACGCGCCATCGCTGATAAGGTCTTGGGTGGTATATCCAGTGCGAGCATGGCATGGATAGGGACCGCCTGAGCAATCGATGTTATTAGAATTAAGCGTCCACTCTTAGGCATTAGAGTTGCCCTCCAGCTTGGGAGGTAATTTTCCAGTTGGTCCACAAGGCCTTGGAGCTGCGCCGTTGATTGCTTGCGGATTGTAAGCGGAAGCCCCAAATACTTGCAAGGGAAAGTCCCCCTCGAGCAGCCAAGCAGATTGCAGACCTCATTGAGGCTCTCCTGAGTGCATCGAATGCCCATTGCTGCGCTCTTCGCCAGGTTCACCCAAAGCCCAGAAGCATGTCCAAACTCATCCAAGATTGCTCTACACACCCTGGACTCCAGCTCCAACGGCTTGAAGAACACCATCACATCATCCGCAAACATGGAGACCCTTTGATGTGCGCTGGAACGGGCCAGCGGTGCTAGCAATCCTTTTTCCGCGGCCAGCTTGAAGAGACGATGGAGGGGTTCCATGCACAATAAGAATACCATTGGGGACAACGCAGCTGTTGGGGAACGTAGTAATTTCAAAAAATTTCCTACGCACACGCAAGATCATGGTGATGGCATAGCAACGAGAGGGGAGAGTGTATGTCCACGTACCCTCGTAGACCGTAAGTGGAAGCGTTATAACAACGCGGTTGATGTAGTCGCACGCCTTCACGATCCGACCGATCCAAGTACCGAACGCACGGCACCTCCGAGTTCAGCACACGCTCAGCTCGATGGCGATCCCGGACTCCGATCCAGCAAAGTGTCGGGGATGAGTTCCACAAGACGACGTGGCAGGACGATGATGATGCTCTACCGCGGCAGGCTTCGCCTAAACTCCGCTGACGATATGACCGAGGTGGAATATGGTGGAGGGGCACCGCACACGGCTAAGGAACGATCCGTAGATCAACTTGTGTGTCATGGGGTGCCCCCTGCCTGTATATAAAGGAGGGAGGGGAGGTGCGGCCGGCCCTCCTAGGGTGCGCTCGAGGAGTCCTACTCCCACCGGGAGTAGGACTCCCCTCTTGCCTTGTTGGAGAAGGAAAGGGGAGGGAAAGAGGAAGGGGCGCCGCCTCTCCTTGTCCTATTCGGACTAGGGGAGGCGCGGCCTGCCCTGGCCGGCCCTCCTCTTCTCCCTCATGGCCCACTAAGGCCCATTATCCCCGGAGGGTTCGGTAACCCCGGTGTTCCTAAAAATCCCGATTTCATCCGGAACCATTCCGATATCCAAATATAGGCTTCCAATATATCAATCTTTATGTCTCGACCATTTCGAGACTCCTCGTTATGTCCGTGATCACATCCGGGACTCCGAACAAACTGCGGTACATCAAAACTTATAAACTCATAATAAACTGTCATCGTAACGTTAAGCGTGCGGACCCTACGGGTTCGAGAACTATGTAGACATGATCTAGAACTATTCTCGGTCAATAACCAATAGCGGAACCTGGATGCCCATATTGGTTCCTACATATTCTTCAAGATCTTTATCGGTCAAAACCGCATAACGACATACGTTGTTCCCTTTGTCATCGGTATGTTACTTACCCGAGATTCGATCGTCGGTATCCAATACCTAGTTCAATCTCGTTACCGCAAGTCTCTTTACTCGTTCCGTAATACATCATCTCACAACTAACTTATTAGTTGCAATGCTTGCAAGGCTTATGTGATGTGCATTACCGAGAAGGCCTAGAGATACCTCTCCGACAATCGGAGTGACAAAACCTAATCTCGAAATACGCCAACCCAACATGTACCTTTGGAGACACTGTAGTACTCCTTTATAATCACCCGATTACGTTGTGACGCTTTGGTAGCACCAAAGTGTTCCTCCGTAAACGGGAGTTGCATAATCTCATAGTTACAGGTGAACATGTATAAGTCATGAAGAAAGCAATAGCAATATACTAAACGATCAAGTGCTAGGCTAACGGAATGGGTCATGTCAATCACATCATTCTCCTAATGATGTGATCCCATTAATCAAATGACAACACATGTCTATGGTTAGGAAACATAACCATCTTTGATTAATGAGCTAGTCAAGTAGAGGCATACTAGTGACTATATGTTTGTCTATGTATTCACACATGTATTATGTTTCAGTTTATTACAATTCTATCACGATTATTAAACATTTTTCATGTTATAAGGAAATAAATAATAACTTTATTATTGCCTCTAGGGCATATTTCCTTCGGGCCTCCCACTTGCACTAGAGTCAATAATCTAGATTACACAGTAATGATTCTAACACCCATGGAGTCTTGGTGCTGATCATGTTTTGCTCGTGGAACAGGCTTAGTCAACGGGTCTGCAACATTCAGATCCGTATGTATCTTGCAAATCTCTATGTCTCCCACTTGGACTTGGTCCCGAATGGAATTGAAGCGTCTCTTGATATGCTTGGTCCTCTTGTGAAATCTGGATTCCTTTGCCCAGGCAATTGCACCAAAGATTGTCACAGAAGATCTTCATTGGTCCCGATGCACTAGGTATGACACCTAGATTGAAATGAACTCTTTCATCCAGACTCCTTCATTTGCTGCTTCAAGCAGCTATGTACTCCGCTTCACATGTAGATCCCGCCACGACGCTTTGTTTAGAACTGCACCAACCGACAGCTCCACCGCTTTAATAAAAACACGTATCCGGTTTGCGATTTAGAATCGTCCGGATCAGGTCAAAGCTTGCATCGACGTAACCATTTACGACTAGCTCTTTGTCACCTCCATATACGAGAAACATATCCTTAGTCCTTTTCGTGTATTTCAGGATGTTCTTGACCGCTGTCCAAAGGATCCACTCTGGATTACTTTGGTACCTTCCTGCCAAGCTTATTGCTAAGCATATGTCGTGTCCGGTACACAGCATTGCATACATGATAGAGCCTATGGCTGAAGCATAGGGAACATCTTTCATTTTCTCTCTATCTTCATTGTGGTCGGGCATTGAGTCCGACTCAATTTTACACCTTGTAATACAGGTAAAAACCTTTCTTTGCACGATCCATTTTGAACTTTTCAAAACTTTATCAAGGTATGTGCTTTGTGAAAGTCCAATTAAGCGTCTTGATCTATCTCTATAGATCTTGATGCCCAATATGTAAGCAGCTTCACCGAGGTTTTTCATTGAAAAACTTTTATTCAAGTATCTTTTTATGCTATCCAGAAATTCTATATCATTTCCAATCAATAATATGTCGTCCACATATAATATCGTAAATGCTACAGAGCTCCCACTCACTTTCTTGTAAATACAAAGCTTCTCCAAAAGTCTCAGATAAAACCATATGCTTTGATCACACTATCAAAGCGCTTATTCCAACTCGAGAGGCTTGCACGGACCATAAATTGATCGCTGGAGCTTGCACACTTTGTTAGCACCTTTTGGATCAACAAAACCTTCTGGTTGCATCATATACAACTCTTCTTCTAGAAATCCATTCAAGAATGCAGTTTTACATCCATTTGCCAAATTTCATAATCATAAAATGCAGCAATTGCTAACATGATTCGGACAGACTTAAGCATCGCTACGGGTGAGAAAGTCTTATCGTAGTCAACCCCTTGAACTTGTCGAAAACCTTTCGCAACAAGTCGAGCTTTATAGACAGTTACATTACCATCAACGTCAGTCTTTTTCTTAAAGATCCATTTATTCTCAATGGCTTGCCGATCATCGGGCAAGTCAACCAAAGTTCATACTTTGTTCTCATACATGGATCCCATCTCAGATTTCATGGCTTCCAGCCATTTTGCGGAATCTGGGCTCACCATCGCTTCTTCATAGTTTGTAGGTTCGCCATGGTCAAGTAACATGACTTCCAGAATAGTATTACCGTACCACTCTGGTGCGGATCTTACTCTAGTTGACCTACGTAGTTTAGTAGAAACTTGATCTGAAGTTTCATGATCAATATCATTAGCTTCCTTACTTATTGGTGTAGTTGTCACAGGAACCGGTTCTTGTGATGAACTATTTTCCAATAAGGGAGCAGATACAGTTATCTCATCAAGTTCCTCCCACTCACTTCTTTCGAGAGAAACTCTTTTTCTAGAAAGGATCCGGATTTAGCAACGAAAATCTTGCCCTCAGATCTGTGATAGAAGGTGTACCCAATAGTCTCTTTTGGGTATCCTATGAAGACACATTTCTCCGATTTAGGTTCGAGCTTATCTGGTTGAAGTTTCTTCACATAAGCATCACAGCCCCAAACTTTAAGATACGACAACTTTGGTTTCTTGCTAAACCATAGTTCATAAGGTGTCGTTTCAACGGATTTTGATGGTGCCCTATTTAACGTGAATGCGGCCGTCTCTAAAGCATAACCCCAAAACGATATCGGTAAATCAGTAAGAGACATCATAGATCGCACAATAGCTAGTAAAGTACGATTACGATGTTCGGACACACCATTTCGTTGTGGTGTTCCGGTGGCGTGAGCTGCTAAACTATTCCGCATTGTTTCAAATGCAAACCAAACTCAGAACTCAAATATTCTCCTCCACGATCAGATCGTAGAAATTTTATTTTCTTGTTACGATGATTTTCCACTTCACTCTGAAATTCCTTGAACTTTTCAAATGTTTCAGACTTATGTTTCATCAAGTAGATATACCCATATCTGCTCAAATCATCTGTGAAGGTGAGAAAATAACGATACCCGCCAAGGCCTCAACATTCATTGGACCACAAACATCAAGATGTATGATTTCCAACAAATCCTTTGCCCGCTCCATAGTTCCGAGAACGGCGTTTTAGTCATGTTGCCCATGAGGCACGGTTCGCAAGTACCAAGTGATTCATAATCAAGTGATTCCAAAAGTCCATCAAGATGGAGTTTCTTCATGCGTTTATACCGATATGACCCAAACGGCGATTGCCACAAATAAGTTGCATTATCATTATCAACTCTGTATCTTTTGGTTTCAACACTATGAATATGTGTATTACTACTATCGAGATTCAATAAAAATAGACCACTCTTCAAGGGTGCATGACCATAAAAGATATTATTCATATAAATAGAACAACCATTATTCTCTGACTTAAATGAATAACTGTCTCGCATCAAACAAGATCCAGATATAATGTTCATGCTTAACGCTGGCACCAAATAACAATTATTTAGGTCTAAAACTAATCCCGATGGTAGATGTAGAGGTAGCGTGCCGACCGCGATCACATCGACTTTGGAACCATTTCCCACGCCAAGATCGTCACCTCGCCCTTAGCCAATCTTCGCAATCCGTAGTTCTGTTTCGAGTTGCAAATATTAGCAATGTAACCAGATCAAATACCTGTGTACTATCATGAAAGTATTAGTAAGGTACACATCAATAACATGTATATCACATATACCTTTGTTCACCTTGCCATCCTTCTTATCCGCCAAATACTTGGGGCAGTTCCGCTTCCAAAGGTCGATGCTTGCAGTTGATGCTCTCAGTTTCAGGCTTAGGTCCAGACTTGGGTTTCTTCTCTTGAGCAGGAACTTGTTTGCTGTTCTTCTTGAAGTTCCCCTTCTTCTTCCTTTTGCCCTTTTTCTTGAAACTGGTGGTCTTGTTAACCATCAACACTTGATGCTCCTTTTTGATTTCTACCTCCGCGGCTTTTAGCATTGCGAAGAGCTCGGAATAGACTTGTCCATCCCTTGCATATTATAGTTCATCACGAAGCTCTTGTAGCTTGGTGGCGATGATTGAAGAATTCTGTCAATGACACTATAATCATGAAGATTAACTCCCTGTTGAATCAAGTGATTATTATACCCTGACATTTTGAGTATGTGTTCACTGACATAACTATTTTCCTCCATCTTGCAGCTATATAACTTATTGGAGACTTCATATCTCTTAATCCGGCATTTGCTTGAAATATTAACTTCAACTCTGGAACATCTCATATGCTCCATGACGCTCAAAATGTCGTTGAAGGCCCGGTTCTAAGCCGTAAAGCATGGCACAATCGAACTATCGAGTAGTCATCAGCTTTGCTCGCCAGACGTTCTAACGTCGTCGGTTGCACCAAAGAAGTTCGGCACCCAGCGGTGCTTCTAGGACGTAATTCTTACGTGCAGCAATGAGGATAATCCTCGTGTTACGGACCCGATCCGTGTAATTGCTACCATCATCTTTCAACTTTGCTTTCTCAAGGAACGCATTAAAATTCAACGGAACAACAACACGAGCCATCTATCTACAAAGAAACATAGACAAGCAAAATACTATCGGTACTAAGTTCATGATAAATTTAAGTTCAATTAATCATATTACTAAAGAACTCCCACTTAGATAGACATCTCTCTAGTTATCTAAGTGATTACATGATCCAAATCAACTAAACCATGTCCGATCATCACGTGAGATGGAGTAGTTTCAATGGTGAACATCACTATGTTGATCATATCTACTATATGATTCACGTTCGACCTTTCGGTCTCCGTGCTCGAGGCCATATCTGTATATGCTAGGTTCGCCAAGTTTGACCTGAGTATTCCGTGTGCAACTGTTTTGCACCCGTTGTATTTGAACGTAGAGCCTATCACACCCGATCATCACGTGGTGTCTCAGCGCGAAGAACTTTCGCAACGGTGCATACTCAGGGAGAACACTTCTTGATATTTTGTGAGAGATCATCTTATAATGCTACCGTCAATCAAAGCAAGATAAGATGCATAAAGGATAAATATCACATGCAATCAATATAAGTGATATGATATGGCCATCATCATCTTGTGCTTGTGATCTCCATCTCCGAAGCACCGTTGTGATCACCATTGTCACTGGCGCGACACCTTGATCTCCATCGTAGCATCGTTGTCGTCTCGCCAACTATTGCTTCTACGACTATCGCTACCGCTTAGTGATAAAGTAAAGCAATTACATGGCGTTTTTATTTCATACAATAAAGCGACAACAATATGGCTCCTGACAGTTGCCGATAACTCGGTTACGTAAAATGATCATCTCATACAATAAAATATAGCATCACGTCTTGACCATATCACATCTCAACATGCCCTGCAAAAACAAGTTAGACGTCCTCTACTTTGTTGTTGCAAGTTTTACGTGGCTGCTACGGGCTGAGCAAGAACCGTTCTTACCTACGCATCAAAACCACAACGATAGTTTGTCAAGTTGGTACTGTTTTAACCTTCGCAAGGACCGGGCGTAGCCACACTCGGTTCAACTAAAGTGAGAGAGATGACACCCGCCGGTCACCTTTAAGCAACGAGTGCTCAAGCGGTGAAACCAGTCTCGCGTAAGCGTCTGGCGTAATGTCGGTCCGGGCCGCTTCATCTCACAATACCGCTGAACCAAAGTATGACATGCTGGTAAGCAGTATGACTTATATCGCCCACAACTCACTTGTGTTCTACTCGTGCATATGACATCAACGCATAAAACCAGGCTCGGATGCCACTGTTGGGGAAAGTAGTAATTTCAAAAAATTTCCTACGCACACGCAAGATCATGGTGATGGCATAGCAACGAGAGGGGAGAGTGTATGTCCACGCACTCGTGAGACCGTGAAGCGGAAGCGTTATAACAACGCTGTTGATGTAGTCAGACGTCTTCACGATCCGACCGATCCAAGTACCGAACGCACGACACCTCCGAAGTTCAGCACACATTCAGCTCGATGACGATCCCGGACTCCGATCCGGCAAAGTGTCGGGATGAGTTCCATCAAGACGACGGCGTGGTGACGATGATGATGCTCTACCGGCGCAGGGCTTCGCCTAAACTCCGCGACGATATGACCGAGGTGGAATATGGTGGAGGGGGGCACCGCACACAGCTAAGGAACGATCCGTAGATCAACTTGTGTGTCATGGGGTGCCCCCTGCCCCCGTATATAAAGGAAGGAGGGGGAGGTGCGGCCGGCCCTCCTAGGGTGCGCCTGGAGGAGTCCTACTCCCACCGGGAGTAGGACTCCCCCCCTCCTGCCATGTTGGAGAAGGAAAGGGGAGGAAAGAGGAAGGGGCGCCGCCTCTCTCCTTGTCCTATTCGGACTAGGGGAGGCGCGGCCTGCCCTGGCCGCCCTCCTCTTCTCCCTCATGGCCCACTAAGGCCCAATATCCCCCGGGAGGGTTCCGGTAACCCCCCGGTGTTCCGGAAAAATCCCGATTTCATCCGGAACCATTCCGATATCCAAATATAGGCTTCCAATATATCAATCTTTATGTCTCGACCATTTCGAGACTCCTCGTTATGTCCGTGATCACATCCGGGACTCCGAACAAACTTTGGTACATCAAAACTTATAAACTCATAATAAACTATCATCGTAACGTTAAGCGTGCGGACCCTACGGGTTCGAGAACTATGTAGACATTATCTAGAACTATTCTCGGTCAATAGCCAATAGCGGAACCTGGATGCCCATATTGGTTCCTACATATTCTTCGAAGATCTTTATCGGTCAAACCGCATAACGACATACGTTGTTCCCGTTGTCATCGGTATGTTACTTACCCGAGATTCGATCGTCGGTATCCAGTACCTAGTTCAATCTCGTTACCGGCAAGTCTCTTTACTCGTTCCGTCATACATCATCTCATAACTAACTTATTAGTTGCAATGCTTGCAAGGCTTATGTGATGTGCATTACCGAGAAGGCCTAGAGATACCTCTTCAACAATCGGAGTGACAAAACCTAATCTCGAAATACGCCAACCCAACATGTACCTTTGGAGACACCTGTAGTACTCATTTATAATCACCCAGTTACGTTGTGACGTTTGGTAGCACCCAAAGTGTTCCTCCGGTAAACGTGAGTTGCATAATCTCATAGTTACAGGAACATGTATAAGTCATGAAGAAAGCAATAGCAATATACTAAACGATCAAGTGCTAGGCTAACGGAATGGGTCATGTCAATCACATCATTCTCCTAATGATGTGATCCCATTAATCAAATGACAACACATGTCTATGGTTAGGAAACATAACCATCTTTGATTAATGAGCTAGTCAAGTAGAGGCATACTAGTGACTATATGTTTGTCTATGTATTCACACATGTATTATGTTTCCGGTTAATACAATTCTAGCATGAATAATAAACATTTATCATGATATAAGGAAATAAATAATAACTTTATTATTGCCTCTAGGGCATATTTCCTTCAGCAGCCCCTTGCCTTAGCCCTTTGCAAGCGTAGATTGGTTTCCCAGGGATTCCATTGATCATGACACGTGTGGAGGAGGTAGCCAACAAGCCACACATCCAAGATATCCACCTCCTCCCGAAGCCCAAGCGTGTCAAAACCTCGATGATGAACGGCCACTGAATGGAGTCAAACGCCTTCGATATGTCAAGCTTGAGCATAATAGTTGGCACTTTGAGTGCGTGTAGGCGCCTTGCCGTAGCTTGAACTAGCATGAAGTTATCATGCAAGGATCGGCCGCGGACGAAAGCACGCTGATGATGACCAAGCAAATTCGGTAGCTCCGCCGCCAATCTTATTGCTAGCACTTTCTCAAAGATCTTGACCGCTCCATGCAATAGACTCACTGGTCGGAAGTCACGAATATCTACAGCCCCATCTCGCTTAGGCAGAAGCGATACAATCGCCTTGTTGATGCATTGCATTCCACGCATGTCTCCACGAAAAATGTCACCAAGTGCTCGCATGAAGTCCCATTTGATTATATTCCAACAAGTCGCGAAGAACCGGCCTGTGAACCCATCAGGGCCTGGCGACTTGTCCAAAGGCATGGACTTGACTGCCTGCTCCACCTCCTCCATCGTGAACGGGACCTCAAGGTGCAACAAGTCCCTGGATGGCAAGTCCAGCATGTCCAAGTTGATGGTGTGATGCCTCGCCGGTGAAGACCCAAACACAGATGTATAGTAGTCGTCCACCATCCCAGCAACACTCTCCTGCCCTGTGAATATCTCCCCATTATGCTGCATGGTTGTGATCATGTTTTTTCGTTGCCGATGCCGCGCATGCCGATGGAAAAACTCTGTGTTGGCGTCCCCCTTTCGTAAGTGCAGCAGGCGGGAGCGTTGCCTCGCGATCGTCCGCTCAAGGGAGCTTAATCCCAAAAGCTTCTTCTTGAGCAGCTTACGAAGACCATGTTCTTGGTCCGTGAGGGCTCTTGAATCCGCAGCCATATCAAGCCGGAGGATGACCTCCATGGCTAGTGCCACCTGAAGGCGAACATTGCCGATCCATCGGTCGCTCCACCGCTGCAAAGCCTTGGCCGTCGCTCGTAGTTTAGCATCCAGCACTACGAACGCATTCCCAAAGGGCGGGACAGATTGCCACGCCTCAGCCACCACTTCCTGGAAGCCATCAGCCTTTGGCCAGAACGACTCGAACCTATTTGTTTGTGTTAGGCAAGATTAGGAATGGTACTTCAACACCTTCCTGCAATCGTCGCGACTTGCACCAACTCCAAACCCTAGCTCCCCAACTCCAACATTGCTCCTTTCTGGTCCCATATCATTTGTAGCCAACATAACATCAGTGCTCATGCGTCACAATAGGAGAAACTTTGACGTGTATCCATATCTATTTGCAAAACACATCCGCAGTTCATGAAAATTCTACGTGCAAAACAGACCGTGTGTTGCAATTGACATGATAAAATAAATTTGAGTTTGCGTGCTATTTGAGAGTTTACATGTCGTAACTCCCAGTCAATTTGCTTCTGACTCTCCATTATGTTCCCTTTTGGTGTGAAATCGCTGGGTTGCGACATTAATCCTTGAAAAACAGAAAATGACACTATTTAAATATGTAACATTTGGCTTATAAACTTTTTATCAGATGATGGATCAAATATATGGCACTTCGTAGATACACAAAGAGTGGTCAAAATTCTATTGTTGAATTTGGATCAAAATAAACTTCTTTGATTTCTCAAAAAGAATCAAACTTGCTTTCAATTGGAGAATTACCTCTGCACATGATGCTCAATGGAAGAAAATATTTGTGTAAATTCATGCAAAACCAAATTAGTGAAATGCACGATGCAATTTCAAGGAAGAAAGTGAAATATTGCATCATCCTAACAGTTCGTATTTCATTTTCGTTATTGAAATTGCTATCAGGAAAATCATCATCCCGTCCAAGATTTTTAATTTAGGAAACAATAATATGTGAAATTTTGAAAATTTTGCATATTCCGGAAATAATTTTGGATTTTGAGACTTCAAATTTTACCTAATTTTAATGAAAGCAAATGCTAATCAGCATAGCCATGCAGGAAAGGGAAGTGTAAAAGAGGGTGAAAAGGAGAGATGCTTACCTCTTCCTCTCTGGACAGGCTAGGACGTGCCGGGATGGGTTTGCCTTTTCGCGCCAGTGGTGGAAGTCCGGAGTTGTACGTAGCTGACGGTGGGCTGGATCACGCCATGAAGAACCCCGGAGCGCCATGTGGCCTGCCGGGTCCGGACATAACCACCGCCGCCTGTCAGTCTCCGACCGTGTGGATGGAAAACAGATCGAAATTGGGCATCGATAAGCTTGTTTATGGGCAGAGCAGTACCTACATACATTGGGGAGAGCTCTTAGTCATGGATCTCAAGTCCGTAAGGACGTTGAGGGTAGCTCTTGGCCGGACATAAAAGTTACCTGTACATCACATTGGTATTAGCCCATGGAAATTAATAACAAAACTGTCTGCTCTAAGCAACTTGGCTAAAACAGAACCGTATGTGTCTACCATGGCAGTGCTAGTAGTTACTAACTGTTCAACCATTCCAGATATTTCATATTCCAATCAAAGTGCAAAATGCAACAGACTATGAACAAAACAATACACAATTTGTAGCAGGCAACAAAAAAGGCAGAGGCAACCAATCCTCACAAGATTATAGCTTTCAAATAGAGAAGAGAAAACCTAACAGCGAGTAGATAACGACTAAACTATTTTTGCATGCTATACCATGTCAGGCTTACAATGGGACTTCTAGAGTTTAAATAAAGCAGCATATCGAATTAGTGATTCGGACAAAATAAATACAGTCTCGGTGCATCAACCCCGTCCACAGATTGAAGGAATTTGGATTGAGCTCACCAGCGTGTATAGGGGCAAGCAGCCGTGCAACATATAATATGAACAGACAACCAAGTCAAATCAAAGGAAGTAAAGAAACTACAGTTTCAGAAGTAAACATGTGTCGCCCAGTGCAGCTCAAACTCAGTAAATGCTTCCTCAAACCGATGACTTGGGCAAAGCAAATGTATCAGCATGTTGCTTGTTGTCAGATCAGACAATTGGCTCTCATCTCTTTTATCATGTGTAGCACTAATTCAAGCCGTTTTCCCTTGCACACAACATCAGATCTGTCAACGTTTGTACGTGCTCTGGTCTGGCACAAAACCATTGATATTCATCCCCAGCTCAATATTTACTTGGCAAATAACACCAAGAAATAGTTGTAAGCTTTTGTGTTTCGCAAGCTCCCAATACCCGCAATAACCCAATACGAGCGAGTTGGATGTTCAGATATTATTAGGCGTGACCCCATAATACAGAGGAAATTTCAAAACCATAGGACGCAAAAAGCCCAGAAGCTTCTCGCGATTGGGTCTGGCCGTAGTTTCACGCAAGAAGAGGCCGCCTTGGCATATCCAGGGCGCACGTAGCGACGAACTTTGATCTCTGGGACGCACAGAGGGAACCCCCGCGTGCAGCTCGAGATGGGCCGACCCAAGTTTGCTCGAGGCCACAACCTCGTTTTCATGTTCTGTTTTTTCACATTTTTTATTTATTTTACTTTTTTTATAGTTTCAAAAATTCTAAACATATATTTTACAAAAATATACTTTACATAATGTTTTGAAAAATATTAATCATGCAATTGAAAAATGTTAAATCTATATAGAAAACATATTGACCATGTATACGAAAAATGTATAAAAACCTATACAAAGAGTGTCAAAAAAGTTGATCATGTATTTAAAAAATTTAATCAAGCTTTTGAATAAAATGTTGACCATGTATTAAAAGAATGTTAAATTTGTATAAAAGAATGTTGATTATGCATAAAAAAATGTTAAATGTGTGTAGATTTTTTACCATATATTAAAAAATAAACTTGTATTTGAAAAATCATAAATGTGTATAGAAAAAATGTGGACCATGTATTGGAAATGTTAAAATTGTATTTAAAAACAAGAATCAAGCATTTGTGAAAAACATGTTAAGTATGTATAGAAAAAATGTTGACCATGTATTAAACTAGTGATCTGGTAATTGAAAATGTAATCGAAGATTTGAAAAATATTAAAATTTGTATATAAAAATGTTGAGCATGTACTCCAAAAATATCAATCTTGTATTTAAACATTGCCAATCAAGTTGAAAAATGTTAAAAATTTGTATGGGAAAAATCTTGACCATGTAATAAAAATTTTAAACTTGTATCTGAAAAATGTTAATCATGCATTAGAAAAATATTTCTTGATTTATACCAAAAATGTAGAATGAAAACAAATAAGAAACAAAGGAAAATGAAAGAACAATGAAAACAAAAAAACTACGGAAATCAAAGAAAAACAAAAACAAAAAAGAAACCGAAGAAACAAGTGCAGAAGAATGGAAAAACAGTGAAAACAGATAAGAGTAACCAATGAGAATAAAAGAAACAAAGAAACCTAAGAAATCTAATAAAAAGAAAAAAAAACAAAAGAAACCAATGTAAAAGAATGGAAACCGAGAAAATCTGACAAAGAAACATTAATAACAAAATAAAACTGATAAAAATCAAAAAAGAGATAAATAAAAATGAGGAAAGAAAGAGAAGCTAAAAAACAGTGAAAATTGAAAAAGAAAGAAATAAAAACGAAGAAGGAATAGAAAGACCAATGAAAACCGGGAAGAGAAAAAACCTTTGCATCGAGATCCATGTGATCATTTGGGTTTATCTCATGGTGAACGTTCGTCGGATAATATTTCCAAAAAAAATATTAAAAATGAATCGATCGCTCGCGCGGAGCACATTGCGCTCGGTCGCAAAATAGACGCCCCTCGGCTCACCTCTGCAAACGCGACACAAGCCTGCCTGCCCCCACAGCGCCGCCGCCTGCGACAAAGACGGGGGAGCCAAGCACCGTCTAGCCGCTACCTTCCGCTGCTAATTACTCCTGGTTCTCCTGGCCTCTCCGCTCATTGGGTGGTGTGGCGCAGTGGAGCAATCGACGGGAATCCTTGAGGTAACTGCTCAGATTCGAATTCCGGATGTTTTCCGAAGTTTCTACGGCAACAAGTCCCAGCCGTTTCGTCCTTGGATCCGGACTCCCTTCTTCCAATCGGATCGCAGGTGATGCAGGCTTATCTATATAAGTGCAGCCAGGTCGATGTGCTCTTCTTCTCAGATTAGATACACAAGCCAAGTCCTGTTGGTTTTGCAATCGCTCCAATGGAGGCCTCCTGTAGCTTAGCCAGGATAGTGAGCTTTGCACATTTTGGCCTGAGAATTTTGCCCAAGTTGCTGGCTCTTTCTCCCGATTCACTGGGGAAATTCAGAAAGGTCTCACCACCGATGGAAACTGAAACTGCGGTGAGAAATTTGCCGGAGCTGCCGCAGGATGTATTGATCGAAATATTTTCACTCCTCGAGATACCTGACCTCATGCGTGCGGCCTCTGTCAGCACCTCCTGGCGCTCTGCGTATACCAGCCTATGCAATGAGCTTGAGCAGTACAAACGGCCTCAGACGCCTTGCCTCCTCTACACTTCTGAATCTGCTGGTGAGAACGTAGCTTGTCTCTACAACCTCGCGGAGAAGAGGGTCTACAATTTAACTCTCCCGGATCCACCCATCCGCAGTAGGTATTTAATTGGGTCCTCGCATGGTTGGCTAGTTACCGCAGATGACAAGTCTGAGCTCCACCTAATCAATCCGATCACTGGTCAACAGATTACTCTCCCGCCGGTGATCACCATTGATTATGTAGAGCCAATATTTGACGATGCAGGTACAATTGTTAAGTATGGATTGCCCGAGCAAGTGTACTGTGCGGAGTCAGGCTCCAAACTGGTTGACCCCAAAATGTTAACCCATGCTCCCAACGAGCTTCGTGACCACCTCTATGTCAGGGCATTTATCTTTCCGGATCCGTCGGCAGGAAGCTACATTGTGGTTCTCATCCACGGTCCAGATGGTGAGCTTTCGTTTGCAAAGATAGGAGATTGTAAGTGGACCTTGCTGCCGCCGGGTTGTGACTATAAAGAATGCATCTACATGCATGATTTATTGTATGCATTCACGAGAACTGGAAGAATTGATGCGTTTGATCTCAGTGGCCCTTCCAGCACCTGGAGCATAATCATAGATGGGATTGACAATTACATTAGCTGGGACATGTGGTATGTTGTTCAGGCATCGTGGGACCGTTTGCTGCTAGTCTGCAGGGAGAATGAACTCATAGATGCGGGTTATGAGGACCTCATAGGTAAAACTAGAAAAATCTTGTTATACAAAGTTGATATGGCAGCAAAAGCGCTTGTGGAAATAAATGGCTTGCATCATCACGTGTTGTTTCTTGGGCGTAACCAGTCACAGTACCTTAGTGCTGAAGAATATCCGCAACTGAAGGAAAATCATGTCTATTTCGCAGATGATGAGGAATATAGTTGGAAGTATAAGACGAATCCTCGGGACATAGGTGTTCTCAACTTGGACGATGGCAGTACGGAAGAAATTGTATCCCCGCTTTGGTGCAGCTGGCCCAGTCCCATATGGATAACACCCAGTCTTACAGCGATGAACTTGTCATTGTACGAATAGGTAGTAACACGACAAGTCTATTAATATATGTATCTGCAACCATGGAGCTGATGGGTTTGACATTTGTCCGTGTGGGAAACACATACATATTCACATATGGCATTGCGTCTAAGGAGCTTGATGAGTTTGATATTTGTATATGTGGGAAACACATATTTACCTTTTTTTGTGGGAATAATGAAGTGTACTTGCACTGTTAGATATAAAGCAAACTTAAAGAAAATAAAAGAGGTAGTTAATGGATCTATAGTTGGACTCCTCGCATGGTAGTTACCGCAGATGACAAGTCTGAGCTCCACCTTATCAATCCAATCACTGGTCAACAGATTGCTCTCTCGCCGGTGATCACCATCGATTATGTAGAGCCAATCTTTGACGATGCAGGCACAATTATTAAGTATGGATTGCCGGAGCAAGTGTATTGTGCGGACTCAGGCTCCAAAGTGGCTGATCCCAAAATATTACCCCATGCTCTAGACGAGCTTCGTGATCACCTCTATGTCAGGGCATTTATCTTTCCGGATCCGTCGGCAGGGAGCTACATTGTGGTTCTCATCCACGGTCCAGAAGGTGAGCTTTCGTTTGCAAGGATAGGAGATTGTAAGTGGACCTTTCTGCCCCCTGGTTGGGACTATAAACAATGCATCTACATGCATGATCTATTGTATGCATTCACGGGAACAGGAAGAATTGATGCTTTTGATCTCAGTGGCCCTACCGTCACGAGGAACATAATTATAGATGAGATTGACAATTACATTAGCTGTGACATGTGGTATGTTGTTCAGGCACCGTGTGACGGCCTGCTGCAAGTCCGCAGAAAGATTGAACTCATAGATGCGGCTTCTGAGGACCTCGTAGCTATTAAAACTAGAAAAATCTTGTTATACAAAGTTGACATGGCAGCAGAAGAGCTTGTGGAAATAAATGGCTTGCAACATCACGTGTTGTTTCTTGGGCGTAACCAGGCACAGTACCTTAATGTTGAAGAATACCCGCAACTGAAGGCAAATTGTGTGTATTTCGCAGATGATGAGCAACATAATTGGGAGTATAAGCCGAATCCCCGGGATATAGGTGTTCTCAACTTGGACCATGGCAGTAGGGAAGAAATTGTATCCCCGCTTTGGTCGAGCTGGCCTAGTCCCATATGGATAACACCCAGTCTTACAGTGATGAACTTGTCATTGTACGAATAGTTAGTTTTTTTGAATGTCAGCAAAATCTTTATGTGATACATGCATTTTCATGTGTTGATATTTTTTATTTGAACAATAGTAGTTATTTCAGTTGGCAAAAGTTGCGTACAAGTGTAGATGTCTTTTGGGAGTCGTGACGCGGGTGTATTAATAATTTAATATATGTATTTGCGACTAAGGAGCTGATGAGTTTGACATTTGTCTAGGAAACACATATTCACATATGTCATTGCGTCTAAGGAGCTGAATGAGTTTGATATTTGTCAATGTGGGAAACACATATTCACTTGGGGAATAATGAAGTGTACTTGCACTGTTAGATATGAGGCAATCTTTAACAAAATAAAAGAGGCAGTTAATGGATCTATATTTGGTTCAATATCAGTACCGCAAATCAAAAATTTGCTTCTCTGCTCACCTGCACTTTGATGCAGGTAGACCACCAAACTCAAAGAATCACGGGCAATTTAGTTGTCATATTATAATTTGATTCTATGAGCTATTTATTTCGCCGTGCCACATTTTTTATGCTGCCTTCGATTCTCAAGGAGCACTGCTTGCCAACAATTCCTTACATACTAACATTTTAGGAACCACCATCCTTGTTTTCTTAACATCAAATAGACTTTATTCCTCATATGATTGTCATATCATTTACAAGGTGAGAAATAAAGTCAGGGATCTCAGTATCCCAACTACTGGAGTTTCTAGAGCTAAAAGAGTGCCTAGCTATCCCATCAACAACATGATTAACCTCCCAAAAGCAATGCATAAAGGAGATGTTCTCAGAGTCCATCGACAGTTGGTTACACTCAGCAATAAGGGCTACGTCTGGTCCAAAATATGCATCCATGAGCTGAACCGATTCCACTGCAAACATACAATCAAACTCTTATATCAGTGTTGTACCACCACCCTTGTTTACCCTTCCGCACACATCTGCACCCACCCTTCCTCTCCGAATTTTTAACCGAGAGTTGCCAGGTTAAGGTCATATATTAGAAATCATCCATCCGCTGTATATGTGTACAGTGAGCTGGGCCGGCCTATCTTTCCCCTCTTTTTTTCTGATTTTAAATCTTGAAAAAAATGTGAGTCTGAGAGATGAGAGGAAAATCGAACTAGGTACTTCATGGAACATAGTTGGACGTGATAACCAACCAGCCGACTTGAGCACTTGCGTTCAGATAGTTAGTTCTCGTCCTTTTCTTCTTTCCTCTTTTTTCAGGGGGGCATAATTAGAACAAAGTATTCTTATTATCCCCCCAAACATCTATACTTTGCTTTTTGCTCCCCTGACATCGCAGTCAAGCTCCGCCACTGGTGTCATAGAGTATCGCCGCCTTCCGGGTCCAAACACGTGAGCTTCATCATGCCACGAGAGCAGCTCTTCGTTTTCTTTTTCCGCATCCTTTTTTTTGATAAAGTTTTCCTCATCTTTTGCCAATGCTTGTACATTTTTGCAAACTCCTAAATTAATGAATCGACTCAAAACCGCCGACCGGCCCGAAGAAGTCGAGGACAGATAAAGTGACGGATTTTGTGAAACGGAAGGCCAACAACCATAAGGGAGACAAATCCTGCGGAGGTAATCGTCATCGTCTTAATCTGCATTATGGGCGTATCTGTGATGGGTCTCATTCCTTTGAGGGCTGCAGGTAATCGTCATCGTCCTCTTTCTTATTTCCTTTTTCCTTGTTTTTCAAATGTTTTTTTTTCTGTTTTCATTTCCTTTTTATGTTCCTTTGTTTTACTTTTTCTTTTGCAATGTGCAAACTTTTTCAGTTTCCTTTAGAAAAATCAATGAACGTTTTTTTAATATTGATGATTTTTTTTTCAAAGTCGATGAACTTATTTCAATATTGATGAAATTTTTTTCTTCTAAATTGACGAACCTTTCTCAAGATGGATGTTTTTATTTCAAAGTAGATGATTTCTTTTTTCAAAATCGATGGACTTTTTCGAAAATTGATAAAAAAATTACAAAATTGATGATTTTTTTCAAAAAATATCGTGAAATTTTTTCAAATGATTGAACTTTTTTTATCAAAATCCATGTGTTTTTTAATTCATTGTATCTTTAATTTATGAACATTTTGCAAATCCGTTTATTTTTTCAAGTCCATGAACTTTTCCAAAAGGACGAACCCTTTTTTATAGTCAATGGTCAAAGGTCAAACATGTCAATGGTCAATTTTTTGTCTAGGTCGACCATGTAGAAGTTTTCTTTTGGTCGAACCATGAAGAAGCGATCGAGCGTATGCTCTTGACGAGCGATAGCTGATTGCTCGTGTAGTTTGGTCGGCCCATAAAAGGTGGTGTTCAAGCGTTGCGTCCACTAAGTAGCGCAGAAAGTGGTGACTAGGCGCTCCCGCTGTATAGGGAGTAGCGTCGCTCAAACCGGCGCACACACCCCTTCGTCCAAGGTCTGGTCCATTTTTCTTTTAATATTTTTAACCTTGAAAAAATAGGTTCATGAAGTAGGATTCAAACTATGGACCCCTATGATTACTTCCACCCACTATAACCAACTAGGATAGCTCACTTCTTGCGTCTAATTACCTCTTTTTAGTGCATCTTCTCAGTCTGTTTTTTCTTTTGCTTTTGTTTGGCCTTTTTTATTCCGTTTTATTCATTTTTCATTTGTCTTTCTTTCTTCTTATTTTCATTTTATTAAATTCATGCACTTTTTTAAAATCTATGAGCTTGTTTTAAGGATGTTGAGAAATAACATGCTCTCAGACGAAACCTTCTAGCCTACAGGATACTCTTTGTTGAACATGGTCTAGGTTTGGACATCATTAAATGACCCCAACTTTTGCAGGAAGTTGGGCATTGCCCATGGTAGGCATCGGTGACAGGTTTGAATGACTTCCGACACTGTTTGCAAGTTGCGACGCGCCTGATCATTTATCGGTCTTTTATCATTGGAAAAACTCCAGAAAATGCAAAACTTTTTGAGAATCCAAAAAACTTAGCATGGTGTCTTGAATTGGTCATACAAGGTCATGGAAAAAATTGGGGCCATTTCAAGGATGTCAAGAAACAACATGCTCTCAAACAGAGCCTTCTGGCAACCGAACACCTTCATTGAACATGGTATAGTTTTGGACATTCTTGAAATGACCCCAACTTTTTGAAGTAGGTGAGCATGCACATGGTAGACATCCATGTCAAGTTTAAATGATTTCTGACACCGTATGCAAATCGCGACAGGTCCAATCATTTACCAACCTTTTTTGGCCGAGGAAACTCCAGAAAACGCAAAATTCATCAAAAAAAAAAAACAACTTGACATGGTGCATTTAGTTGTCCATACAAGGTCATATAAAACATTGGGGCCATTTCATGGATGTCGAACCACAACGTGCTCTCAGACGGAGCTTTCTGACCTACCTGAACACCCTCATTTGAACATGGTCTGTTTTCAGATATCCTTCAAAAGACCACAACTTTTCCAAGAAGGTGAGCATGCACATGGTAGGCATCTATGTCAGGTTTGAACTATCTGGGACAAATAGTGGCATACAAGGCATGGTGCCTTTAATTGGTCATACAAGGCCATGAGAAAAATTGGGGCCATTTTAAGGATACCGAGAAACAACGTGCTCTCAGACAGAGCCTTCTAACGTACCCGGACACCCTATGTTGAACATGGTCTATTTTTGGATACGCTTGCAATGACCCAACTTTTACAAGCAGGTGGGCATACCCATGGTAGGAATCCATGCCAAGTTTGAATGATTTTTGACACAGTATGGAAGTTGCGACACGTTCGGCAATTTATCGCCCTTTTTTGACAAAGAAAACTCCAGAAAATGTGAAATTTGTAGAAAACCTAAAAACCTTGGCATGGTGCCTTGAATTGTTCATACAAGCCAGTGAAAAAATTAGGTCATTTGACGGATGTCGAGAAAAAACATGCTCCCAAATGGAGCCTTC
The DNA here is from genome assembly GCA_021605145.1 of Aegilops bicornis. NCBI lineage: Eukaryota > Viridiplantae > Streptophyta > Magnoliopsida > Poales > Poaceae > Aegilops > Aegilops bicornis. Next base: position 125,159,952 of record CM038675.1, on the reverse strand, counting down.
TGACCTACCCCTACTACACCTACCTTGAACATGGTGATTTTTTTACACGAATAAAAGAAAATGTTCGAGCAAATTCAAAAAAAATCTTTCGATTTTAATTCATATTTTTCTTGAAATTCCAAATTTAATAGTGATTTTCATAAAATTTTAAAAGAAAAATGTCAGTGTGCAAAATTGTGTTTGCTCTTTGTATTAATGTTCGTGTTTTGACATTATGAGAAATTTGAAAATACAAAAACATTTCGAGGAATTCATAAAATGTTCGCATTTTGAAATAATTGTTCGTAGTTTTAGAAAATTTCTGTGTTTTCAATTGTGTTCCTGTTTTAAGAAAATGTTTGTATTTTAAAAAAATTGTTTGTAGTTTCAAGAAATGTTCTCATTTTCAATTCTGCTCTTATTTTTCTAAAACAAAGTTTGAGAGTCTGAAACATTGTTCACAAAAGGTTTGAGTTTAAAAAAAAAATATGTTCACAGATTTTGAAAATGTTGGGTTTAAAAAATATGTACTTTGTCAAACAGAAATTCACATACGAAATTTTAAAGAAATAATTCGTTTTGGACTAGCGGTGTTATGCAATCACGGGAGCTTGTGTGTTAGAGTTGTATATATAGGTTCTTCCCATTCAAAGTATGTTCACATGCTCTAACATTGTTAGAGTTGTATATATAGTTTAGATTTGCCGTCATCTTTTTATCTTCTGGAAATACTAGAGAATGTCTGACCACATGCTTTGAATTGTGACAGATATGAGCGCTGTTGTGTGAAGGTAAAGCTTCATCCGTTCATCCCAGCGAAATCGATGTTGTGATAAGTATGTCTGCCTCGCCCCCTGTGTTATGTACCACTCAAGACGAGTCCATCGCCATGCTCGTGGCTTCGGTGCTGCAAATCATGCCCGAGATTAGGGAGCTATGTCTGAAGCTCTGCTTCGCTTTTGTCAGTGAAGCACATGAAGGTGGACGCACTAGTGACCTCGTGTGAGGGAGATGATTCATGTTTGTCATGTGAGCATCCAGAGGCGCCTTCTGAGTCCTTCGGGTCGGAGGTGCATGTGGTTGAGGATATTGATGTGGCTGGTGTGTGCGCTAATGGGAAGGCGTCTGCGGTTTCTTGATGGATGATGCTCAGTTTCTTGTGTTGTCAATGTGGCTTTGATTGTCTGAGTCATCGTTGTTGGTGTTCTTGGTCAGGGTTCTGTTGAGTTGTGCAAGTGTGGTGAGTACGATTGTTGTGTGTTAGGAGCATGTGACGGGTTGTCTGTGTGGTCACAGTGTTTCGTGCTTCCTGAGTAGCCTGTTCGGGTTGTTTGTATTGGTTTTCGCCCGGTTTTCCAAAAATTAACCGGGCAATTCTCTCCTTCTTAATTAATCGATGAGGCAAATATTTTGCCTCCGTTTCAAAAATAAATAAATAAGTAACGTGAAATTGGTCCTACACCTTCTCTAACAATGAAGGGATGGAGGGTTGTTGTTACTACTTACTGGCATGGAAGACGGCAGCGATGACCTGCCGGTTCCGGAGACGAGGCAAGCGAGACAAAGGCAGAGACGAAGGGTGCAAGCAGCTAGCGGATGGGAAGAGCATGTACCAGTGTTAGAGGTCTTGGTCCACACTGCCGTCGATACCACAAATCTAAGTCACTAGCGTCCATGCCGAGACCTAATGTTGGATTTGTCCTCTCGATTGAAGTGAGCGAGTAAAAGGGGGTGGGACTAGATTTTGTGTCATACCGTGGCATCAGATTTGCTTCTCTCACCATCTTCATGCCCGCTCCCCCGCATACGCCATTCCCCACCCCATTCATTTGTGATCTCGTCATCATGGCTTCATGGAAAATGGTTGATTCGAGCGTTTCCTGTGAGTCAGGATATGAGATGCTTTGAGTATCATACAAGTACGTGCAATTACCTTGCGTGAGCAATTTTTTTAGAGCATGATTAGGCGTAGCATATTTATATAGAAGGCAGAAGATCAACCACATGGCATGCATGAGAAACATGGCAGAAAATTGGCAGCCCAAGCTTTCTTCTCTTACACAATATAAAATCCAACCTTTTATTACACATTTGCTAAATTAAAACATTCATATCTTCTAAACCATAAGTTCAAATTTGCAATAATTCATATATTTGAACTTCTGGAACCAAGACCTTCAGAACTAGACCCATCTTGGATACATTTGGAACACATTTAAATTTCAAATTTTCACATTTCATATGTGAAACAAACCCATTTTAGTTGAAAAATATGCAACTGTTTATTTCAAAAGTGTGAAATATCTTATATTTTCAAATAATCAGTCTCACAATCTTATATTACAATTCCACACTTTTGAAACACATAGTTTCACATTTCAAAATAATCAGTTTCACAACCATATATTAAAATTTCATTTTTGTAGTTATTATTTTACAATTCTAAAATATGTTATTGGCTTGTTTCACAAATATCACATCTGTTTCAATTGACTTCTCTAAAATTACTTCTCTGAAACTTTTGAAAAATACTATATCACATTTCCAAAAAATCCATTTCAAAATCATACATTACAAATTCAGACTCTATTGTTATTTTTCACAATTCTGAAATATATTATTGGCTTATTTCACAAAAATCACATCAATTTCGACTGCACTTTTGTGAAATGACAGTTTTTTTCCCACACTTTGAAATAAACTTTTACACATGTTCAATTAATCAGTTTCACAAGTTGTCATTTCAGTTTAATATTTTGGTTAAAATACGTTTCTAGTGGAATAGGTTGGCTCCACATTTTCCTATTCAAAAAGGTTTATTTCACATTTTCAAGTGAAATGTGTTTGTTTCACATACGAAATGTGAAATGTTGAAATTCAAATGTTTGAAATGTATCCAAGATCGGTCTAGTTCTAAAGGTCTTGGTGTCAAGAGTTCAAATATATAAATTATTTTAAATACAAACTTATGGTTTAGAGGATATGGATGTTTTCAATTGGGTAAAATGAAATAAAGTCCATGGATTTGTTTGTAAGGGAGAGAGAAGAGGCAGATGCATGCGTATCCTTGTCTTACAAAAAACTAGTACTCGGGGCCCGCTAGACTGCCAAAAATAGTATTCTAATGGTGGACTTGCTACCGAAATACCAATATTTCTTTAACTAGGGAACTTTTTATACAACACATGAGTCAACATATGGTTCGAGGTGTCACTGACTGATTGGCAAGACAACTATGCTAGGTAGCGGTAACGCACAATTTTTCATTTTATAGCACGAGGGGCTGGCACCGGGAGGTGCAGGATGCATGCCGCCAGGGTGCTACAGGAGACCATCGGGAGGCGCAGGCCACCACTGGTATGTTGAGAGAGGGTGGGACAAGGGGGTATACTGTAGCCCGCTGGCAAGGTGTCATGAGGCAACTCACACCGACGCTCACGTCGATTCTTCATGGCATGATAATCAAGTTCCTGTTTAGACTATACTTTCAGCCAGCTTTTGGCTTGTAATATGTTTCTGAATGGTAGAGTTTGCTTCAGGTGTAGATGGTTATGACTAGGGTTCTTGGGTTCTCTAAGTTGTGGAGATGTAGCTACAAAAACGGAAATCGAGGTAAACACCTTTCCATAAAAAAACATCGATTCTGCAAGAGGGATTGTTGCTCCAAATCTGGCTAGGACCGTCGACGCTGCAGGCTAGGAATGGATGCGGCTAGACAGGCCAGGGCTTCCTGTGCTTCAGCCCAGGATGCCAATGCTGGAACCTAGAATGCTTGTGTCACCACAATGCCCTTACAATAGCCGGACTTTCAGATGTTGTAAGTCTGCTCTCCCAGTGTTGGCTAGTGCTTCATCACCCACCGCCAGCGACACAAATACACAAGGGGTTGTGGCCACTGTCCTTGCAGCTGGGCCCCCTGCCATCTATGCTTCAGTGGGGATGCCCATGCTGCAAGCGTCCGACACCACTGCAAATGGGAGGCGACCAATGTGTTGCATGGGGGGATGATGACGCTACAATGGGCTCTACGTCGATGCTGCAGGCCGTTGCTGGTGCTGGATTAGCGTTCAAGCGTCGATGCTGATGTTGCAAAGGGGGTCACCACATGAGCTCTGCACGGTGCCGCAAGGGGGTCACCCACCACTTTATCATCCTTGTGTAGGGAAGAAGGACATAAACGTAGTTGCACGGAGTGGGTGGAGGAAGAATCATGTGAAGGGTTATTTTTTTGAATGAGAGCCTAAGACCACGAGAGATTTTGATCTAATAGACATGTGCGTCAAGATCCGACGGCTAGCCAGATGGCTGATTTCTTACTAGCTACAACCGATTGGCACCTAGCGCTCGCTCTATTATTTTGATTCAGTCCGATTTGTTGATCTAGTGTACATATTTTTTATATTATCTAATTAAAAATTAAATATGTTTATTTTTGTTAAATGAAAAACACTGGTAATTTATAAAATTCTCTAAAAGGGAATACGAGAAACAAACCAGGGTTTGCTTATACATTAGTTCTCCATCGGTTTCTAAATATAAGGTGTATTAGTTTTAGTGAAGTCAAACTTATATATGCTTGAGCAAATTTATAGATTTTTTTTATAAATACTTACAAAACCAAATCAATATCATTGTATATCATCTTATAAAAATTCATATTCATTTGGTACTGTATAATTTATATTTTTTCTAGTAACTGCTCTGAGGGATTTTAAAATAAACTTGGTTAAGAATACAAATATTTGATTTTTATATAACTAAAACACTTATATTTTCCCTCAATAAAGAACAATTTATATTTTGGAACCATTTTACCTTATTGTGATCATTTACTAGGTACGGGTGATTGCATATTTCTTAGGCCCTATTTGTTTGGATTGCGGAGAAGCGGCTGGAGCTGGTAGAAGGCGAGAAGTGGGCTGGAGCAAGTAGAAGTTGAGAAGACCAAAAAACCAGTTTGGTAATTTTTTAGGCCAGCTGATGAGGCTAGCTAGTGGTAAAAGTCTACAATGCCCCTAGATGATGATGTTATTTAAACGCTGATTTATCATGTTATGTTGCATGTATCACTAACAAAAATCCATTAACATATCCCTAAAAATTTCTGTTAACATAGGCAACCATGTACATACAATATGAATCATACACTTGTTCATGTACCAAGAAAAAGCAATATGAATCTGTAAGTGCATCTAGTGCCCCTTAGTGATTTTGGTGTATTGAAGACTTATAGGTTAAGGGACTGATGCGTTTGTGAGTGTACACAGGTCTATAAGTCTATGAGGAGTTTGATATTTACAGAGAAAGTCGACCCTAAAATGAAGTTCTTCATTTGAAGACTTTGGATTTCTGAAGACTTTCTGAAGACTTTGAAAGTGAAGAAATTGGTGTGACCTTGAAGACTTGGAATTCATTCGAGGAACATGAAGCGTGAAGACTTTTGTTTTCGTAGTTTCTTTTTCTCTTTCTTGAGTCATAGGAAACACCGTACTGTTAAAGGGGGTCGAGGAAATACTAAGGAAAAATTTTCATGTGATGCTCAACTCAAAATCCTACACCTACCAATCCCTTCGAGTGAAGCCATTGGAAATCTCATACAATTTAGTCAATTTCTTCAGTGACAGAGACGAAGTTCTTTTGTCGCTGAGGAATTTGTTCTGACTGAGGGGTTAGGAATTCGCCAGTGCGGATTGCCTACACAGTGAGGGACATGATAGCCCTGAGGAATTTGAGAGTCAAAATTCCGACCGTTGCTGTGCTATACGCCAGCTGTCCCAAAATATCTACCCACCTAACAGTCATATCATTGAAGGGCATTTATGTCTTATCATGTCGGCCTGCTCCCTAGGCTATAAATAGCCGCCCCCTACAACCACTAGCTAGTTGGCTGCTCCGAGAGAAACGGACACTTGTCATTTGAGAGCATCCCATCCTCCGAGGACTTTGAGCGAAAATCATCAAGTGAGGAAAACCCAAACCCAAACACCTTCAAACCCAAAGTGATTGAGCATCACTGAAGAGATTGATCCTGCGTGGATCCGATGCTTGTTACCTTTGAAGACTATGCTTCTTCCAGACGGTTAGGCGTCATGGTCTAGATCATCCAAGAGGAATTGTGGATTGCCGAGTGACCGAGTCTGTGAAGGTTTGGTAGTCACCTGAAGACTTACCACGAGTGATTGGGCGAGGTCTGTGTGACCTTAGCTCAAGGATAATACGGTGATGACTGTGTGTCCTCAGGTTTAAATACGTAGCCGCTCCAACCAGACGTACAACTGAGACAACAGTTGGAACTGGTCTACCAAATCATTGTCTTCACCAAGCTTACTGTTCTATTTCCTCAACTCTTCCATTTCCTCATTTCAGTTGTTGTGTGCTTGTTCATATCTGTTTGAAGACTTTGACTGAAGACTTTCTCAATTTCCTCAGTTCAATTTCTTCAGTCTGTTGGTCTTCATCCTGTGGTATCCTGTGTTTACGCTTTCTGTACTCTGTGCTTGTCTTCATTTCATCATGATGACTATGCTTGTGTCCTGTTATGTTTACTTTTGAGTACTTATTCCACTGCAAGTAGTTCTTCGCTAAGGAATTTCCTCACCAGCAAATTCCTCAATGAAGAATTCATAAAAATCGCCTATTCACCCCCCTCTAGTCGATATAACGCACTTTCAATTGGTATCAGAGCAAGCTACTCCCTTGTTCTGCGTGATTTTGGTTTAACCGCCTGGAGTTTTAGTTATGTCGACTGCAGGTATGATCAAAGTCTCTTCTGGGTGTCCTACCTTCGACGGGACGGACTACCCCTACTGGAAGAATAAGATGTGAATGCATCTTGAGGCAATTGATAACGATCTCTGGTATGTTGTGGAAAATGGTGTTCCCTCAGTCACACCTTCTCTGAATGCTGCTGATGTGAAGAGATTCAAGCAACTCGATTCTCAAGCGAAGAACATCATATGTGGCCATCTGAGCAAAGGGCAGTATGGAAGAGTGAGTGCTTTGGAAACTGCTAAGCTTATCTGGGATAGGCTGTCCAAAGTGAATGAAGGAGTCTCAACTCAACGTGACTCTCGTGTTGACGTTCTTCGCAATCTCTTCAACCGCTTCAAAAGACTCGACAATGAAAATGTTCAGCAAACCTTCGATCGCCTCACTGACATCTCAAATGAGCTTCAAGCACTTGGTGCCACTAACATCACCCACCATGAGGTGGTGAAGAAATTGCCGAGATCGCTTGATTCTTAATTTGATACTCTGGCACTGATGATACAAGAACGTGCTGATTACAAGTCACTTGATCCCGCTGATATCTGATAACCCACAAGTATATGGGATCAATTGTAGCCTCTTTTGATAAGTAAGAGTGTCGAACCCAACGAGGAGCTAAAGGTAGAACAAATATTCTCTCAAGTCCTATCTGCCACTGATACGACTCTACGCACGCTTAGTGTTCGCTTTACCTAGAACAAGTACGAAACTAGAAGTACTTTGTAGGTGTTGTTGGATAGGTTTGCAAGATAATAAAGAGCACGTAAATAAAAAGTAGGGGCTGTTTAGATGAAGAAGCAATAAAGTAAATATAGCGAGTGTGGAAAAGTGGTGGTAGGAGTTGTGAAATTGTCCCTAAGCAATTGACTAAGTTACTAGACCGGTAATCACTATTGCAATTTTATTTGAGGGAGAGGCATAAGCTAACTTACTTTCTCTTCTTGGATCATGTGCACTTATGATTGGAACTCTAGCAAGCATCCGCAACTACTAAAGATCATTAAGGTAAAACCCAACCATAGCATTAAAGTATCAAGTCCCCTTTATCCCATATGCAAACAACCTACTTACTCGGTCTCAGTGCTTCGCCACTCACGCCACCCACCATAAGCAAATCATGAACATATTGCAAACCCTACAGCGGGGATCCCTCATGCTTGCGCGACACGGAGAGCACCATAGGACAACACCAATAATAAAACATGCAACTCAAACCAATCATAGCAATTCATCAATCCCCGAGAGGACAACGAAAATCTACTCAGACATCATAGGATGGCAACACATCATTGGATAATAATATGAAGCATAAAGCACCATGTTCAAGTAGAGGGTACATCGGGTTGCGGGAGAGTGGACCTCTGAATATAGATGGGGGAAGGTGATGGAGATGTTGGTGAATACGGCGGAGGTGTTGGTGTAGATCGCGGTGATGATGATGGCCCCCGGCAGCGCTCCGGCGCCACCGGACGCAAGGGGGAGAGAGCCCCCCTTCTTCTTCTTCTTCCTTGACCTCCTCCCTAAATGGGAGAAGGGTTTACCCTCTGGTCCTTGGCTCCCATGGCGTGGGAGGGGCGAGAGCCCCTCCGAGATTGGATCTATCTCTATCTCTCTCCGCTTTCTTCATGCAGGGATTCTGCCTGCACCGTTTCTTTTATATCCGGAGATCCAGAATCTCGATTGGATTGAAACCTTCCCAGATCTTTTCCAAAAATTAGCTTTCTTGCTGCCAAAGAAGGGCATCAACCGCCTTACGAGGGGCCTAGGAGGGTGGGGGGCGCGCCCACCTGGAGTGGGCGTGGGCCCCTGTCTCGTGGCCACCTCGGGCACCATCTCGCGTTGATTTTACTTCCCAAAAATCACAAATATTCCAAAATAATTCTCCGTCCTTTTTTATCCCTTTTGGACTCCGTTTGATATGGGGTTTCTGCGAAACATAAAACATGCAATGCATGTGAACGGCAATCGGGCAATCGGATCAATATGTTAGTCCCAAAAAATAGTATAAAAAGTTGCCAAAAGTATATGAAAGTTGTAGAATATTGGCATGGAACAATCAAAAATTATAGATTCGACGGAGATGTATCAGCATCCCCAAGCTTAATTCATGCTCGTCCTCGAGTAGGTAAATGATATAAAAAAGATAATTTTTGATGTGGAATGCTACCTAGCATAATCTTGATCATGTAATCTAATCATGGCATGAATATTAAGGCACAAGTGATTCAAAGCAATAGTCTATCATTTGACATAAAAACAATAATACTTAGGGCATCCCAACAAACAATCATGTCTTTCAAAATATCAATGCTTCAGAAAGTTATCCCTACAAAATCATATAGTCTGGTATGCTCCCTTTTCTTAACACAAGGTACCCCTCATGCCTATCCCGGTGTCAGCCAAGCAATTGTTTCATACTTTAGTATTCTCAAACTTTTTCAACTTTCACGCAATACATGAGCGTGAGCCATGGATATAGCACTATGGGTGGAATAGAATATGATGATGGAGGTTATGTGGAGAAGACAGAAAGGGAGGAAGTCTCACATCGACGCGACTAATCAATGGGCTATGGAGATGCCCATCAATTGTCAATGCAAGAAGTAGGGATTGCCATGCAACGGATGCACTAGAGCTATAAGTGTATGAAAGCTCAAACTGAAACGAAGTGGGTGTGCATCCAACTTGCTTGCTCATGAATACCTAGGGCATTTAAGGAAGCCCATCGTTGGAATATACAAGCCAAGTTTTATAATGAAAATTCCCACTAGTATATGAAAGTGATAACATAGGAGACTCTCTATATGAAGAACATGGTGCTGCTTTGAAGCACAAGTGTGGTAAAAGGATAGTAACATTGCCCTTTTCTTTTCTTTTTTCTTTTGCTGGGCTTCTTTGGCCCCTTTTATTTAGGCTTCTTTGGCCTTTCTTTTTTTTTGCCTTTTTTTCTTTTTTCATGGGGCAATGCTCTATAATGATGATCATCACACTTTTATTTACTTACAACCCAATATTACAACTCGATACTAGAACAAAGATATGACTCTATATGAATGCTTCGGCGTGTACCGGGATGTGCAACAATCTAGCATAGCAATGACATCAAAAAACGGACAAGCCATGAAAACATCATGCTAGCTATCTTACGATCATGCAAGGCAATATGACAATGAATGCTCAAGTCATGTATATGATGATGATGGAAGTTGCATGGCAATATATCTCGGAATGGCTATGGAAATGCCATGATAGATAGGTATGGTGGCTGTTTTGAGGAAGATATAAGGAGGCTTATGTGTGATAGAGCGTATCATATCATGGGGTTGTTGGGGAACGTTGCAGAAAATTAAAATTTTTCCTACGGTTTCACCAAGATCCATCTATGAGTTCATCTAAGCAATGAGTCAAGGGAGTGAGTTTGCATCTACATACCACTTGTAGATCGCGTACGGAAGCGTTCGAGGGAGCGGTGATGATGGAGTCGTACTCGCCGTGATTCAGATCACCGATGACCAAGTGCTGAATGGAAAGCACCTCCGCGTTCAACACACGTACGGTACGGGCAACGTCTCCTCCGTCTTGATCCAACAAGGAGGAAGGAGAGGTTGAGGAAGACAGCTCCACCGGCAGCACGACGGCGTGATGATGGTGGAGAAGCAGTACTCCGACAGGGCTCCGCCGAGCACACAACGGAGAAGGAGAGGTGTTGGGAGGGGAGGGGCTGCGCCTTGGCTTGGGTGCGGCTGCCCTCCCCTCACCCCTCTATTTATAGGGGGAAGGGAGAAGGGGGCCGGCCCCTCTAGATGCATATAGAGGGGGCGGCGGCCAAGGGAGGGGGACTTGCCCCCAAGCAAGGGGGCGCCTCTAGGGTTCCCCTCAACCCTAGGCGCAAGGGCCCAAGGGAGGTGCGCCCAGCCCACCAGGGGCTGGCCCCTTCCCACGCAGCCCAGTGGCCCCCGGAGGTGGCCCTCCGGTGGACCTCCGGAACCCTTCCGTGACCCGGTACAATACCGATATGCCCCGAAACTATTCCGGTGTCCGTTTGACAACTTCCCATATATAAATCTTTACCTCCGGAAACGTCCGGAACTCCTCGTGACGTCCGAGATCTCATCCGAGACTCCGAACAACATTCGGTAATCACATACAAGTCTTCATAATAAACCTAGCGCCACCGAACCTTATGTGTAGACCCTACGGCTTCGGGAGACATGCAGACATGACCGAGACGCTCTCCGGTCAATAACCCACAGCGGGATCTGGATACCCATGTTGGCTCCCACATGCTCCTCGATGCTGTCATCGGATGAACCACGATGTCGAGGATTCAGGCACCCCCGTATACTATTCCCTTTGTCTGACGGTATGTTACTTGCCCGAGACTCGATCGTCGGTATCCCAATACCTCGCTCAGTCCTCAAGCATCGCAAGTCACTTTTACTCGTACCGTAATGCATGATCCCGTGACCAGACACTTGGTCACTTTGAGCTCATTATGATGATGCACTACCGAGTGGGCCTAGTGATACCTCTCCGTAATACGGAGTGACAAATCCCTGTCTCGATCCGTGTCAACCCAACAGACACTTTCGGAGATACCTGTAATGCACCTTTATAGTCACCTAGTTACATTGTGACGTTTGGTACACCCAAAGCACTCCTATGGTATCTGGGAGTTACACGATCTCATGGTCTAAGGAATAGATACTTGACATTGAGAAAGCTCTAGCAAAATGAACTACACGATCTTGTGCTATGCTTAGGATTGGTTCTTGTCCATCACGTCATTCTCCTAATGACGTGATCCCGTTATCAACGACATCCAGTGTCCATAGTCAGAAACCATGACTATCTATTGACCAACGAGCTAGTCAACTAGAGGCTCACTAGGGACGTATTGTGGTCTATGTATTCACACATGTATTACGATTTCTGGATAATACAATTATAGCATGAATAAAAGACAATTATCATGAACAAGGAAATATAATAATAATGCTTTTATTATTGCCTCTAGGGCATATTTCCAACAGTCTCCCACTTGCACTAGAGTCAATAATCTAGTTACATTGTGATGAATCGAACACCCATAGAGTTACGGTGTTGATCATGTTTTGCCCATGGAAGAGGTTTAGTCAATGGATCTGCGACATTCAGATCCGTATGCACTTTACAAATTTCTATGTCTCCATCTTGAACATTTTCACGGATGGAGTTGAAGCGACGCTTGATGTGCTCGGTCTTCTTGTGAAACCCGGGCTCCTTGGCAAGTGCAATAGCTCCAGTGTTGTCACGAAGAAGAGTTCGATTGGCCCCGACGCATTGGGTATGACTCCTAGGTCGGTGATGAACTCCTTCACCCAAATTGCTTCATGCGCTGCCTCCGAGGCTGCCATGTACTCCGCTTCACATGTAGATCCCGCCATGACGCTCTGCTTGCAGCTGCACCAGCTTACTGCTCCACCATTCAACATATACACGTTTCCGATTTGTGACTTAGAGTCATCCAGATCTGTGTCGAAGCTAGCGTCGACGTAACCATTTACGACGAGCTCTTCATCACCTCCATAAACGAGAAACATGTCCTTTGTCCTTTTCAGGTACTTTAGGATATTCTTGACCGCTGCCCAGTGTTCCTTGCCGGGATTACTTTGGTATCTTCCTACCAAACTTACGGCAAGGTTTACATCAGGTCCGGTACATGACATGGCATACATGATAGATCCTATGGCTGAAGCATAGGGGATGACACTCATCTCTTCTTTATCTTTTGCCATGGTCGGGCATTGAGCCGAGCTCAATCTCACACCTTGCACATGTGCAAGAACCCTTTCTTGGACTGATCCATTTTGAACTTCTTCAAAATCTTATCAAGGTATGTGCTTTGTGAAAGACCTATGAGGCGTCTCGATCTATCTCTATAGATCTTGATGCCTAATATATAAGCAGCTTCTCCAAGGTCCTTCATTGAAAAACACTTATTCAAGTAGGCCTTAATGCTGTCCAAGAATTCTATATCATTTCCCATCAAAAGTATGTCATCTACATATAATATGAGAAATGCTACAGAGCTCCCACTCACTTTCTTGTAAACGCAGGCTTCTCCATAAGTCTCAAGATAAACCCAAACGCTTTGATCATCTCATCAAAGCGAATGTTCCAACTCCGAGATGCTTGCACCAGCCCATAAATGGATCGCTGGAGCTTGCATACTCTGTCAGCATTCTTAGGATCGACAAAACCTTCCGGCTGCATCATATACAGCCCTTCCTTAAGATAACCGTTAAGGAACGCTGTTTTGACGTCCATCTGCCATATCTCATAATCATAGTATGCGGCAATTGCTAACATGATTCGGACGGACTTAAGCTTCGCTACGGGAGAGAAAGTCTCATCGTAGTCAATCCCTTGAACTTGCCGATAACCCTTAGCGACAAGTCGAGCTTTATAGATGGTAATATTACCATCCGCGTCCATCTTCTTCTTAAAGATCCATTTGTTTTCTATCGCTCGCCGATCATTGGGCAAGTCACCAAAGTCCATACTTTGTTTTCATACATGGATTCTATCTCGGATTTCATGGCTTCTAGCCATTTGTTGGAATCTGGGCCCGCCATCGCTTCTTCATAGTTCGAAGGTTCACCGTTGTCTAACAACATGATTTCCAGGACAGGGTTGCCGTACCACTCTGGTGCGGAACGTGTCCTTGTGGACCCACGGGTTCAAGAGCAACTTGATCCGAAGTACCTTGATCATCATCATTAATTTCCTCTTCAGTTGGTGTAGGCATCTCAGGAACATTTTCCTAAACTGCACTACTATCCTGTTCAACAGGTAGTACTTCATCGAGTTCTACTTTCCTCCCACTTACTTCTTTCGAGAGAAACTCCTTTTCCAGAAAGGATCCGTTCTTGGCAACAATGATCTTGCCCTCGGATCTTAAGTAGAAGTTATACCCAATGGTTTCCTTAGGGTATCCTATGAAGACGCATTTTTCCGACTTGGGTTCGAGCTTTTCAGGTTGAAGTTTCTTGACATAAGCATCGCATCCCCAAACTTTTAGAAACGACAGCTTAGGTTTCTTCCCAAACCATAATTCATACGGTGTCGTCTCAACGGATTTAGACGGTGCCCTATTTAAAGTGAATGTAGCTGTCTCTAGAGCGTATCCCCAAAATGATAGCGGTAAATCGGTAAGAGACATCATAGACTGCACCATATCTAATAGAGTGCGATTACGACGTTTGGACACACCGTTACGCTGAGGTGTTCCAGGTGGCGTGAGTTGTGAAACGATTCCACATTTTCTTAAGTGTGTACCAAATTCGTGACTTAAATATTCTCCTCCACGATCCGATCAGAAGAATTTTATCTTTCGGTCACGTTGATTCTCTACTTCATTCTGAAATTCTTTGAACTTTTCAAAGGTTTCAGACTTGTGTTTCATCAAGTAGACATACCCATATCTACTCAAATCATCTGTGAGAGTGAGAACATAACGATATCCTCCGCGAGCCTCAACGCTCATTGGACCGCACACATCGGTATGTATGATTTCCAACAAGTTGGTTGCTCGCTCCATTGTCCCGGAGAACGGAGTCTTGGTCATCTTGCCCATGAGGCATGGTTCGCATGTGTCAAATGATTCATAATCTAGAGACTCCAAAAGTCAATCAGCATGGAGCTTCTTCATGCGCTTGACACCAAAGTGACCAAGGCGGCGATTGCCACAAGTATGTGGGACTATCGTTATCAACTTTACATTTTTGGTATTCACGCTATGAATATGTGTAACATTACGCCGAGATTCATTAAGAATAAACCATTGACCAATGGAGCATGACCATAAAACATATCTCTCATATAAATAGAACAACCATTATTCTCGGATTTAAATGAGTAGCCATCTCGCATTAAACGAGATCCGAAACAATGTTCATGCTCAAACTTGGCACCAAATAACAATTATTAAGGTTCAAAACTAATCCCAGAGGGCAAATGTAGAGGTAGCGGCGCCGACGGCGATCACATCGACTCTGGAACCATTCCCGACGCCAAGCATCGTCACCTCGCCCTTCGCCAGCCTCCGCTTATTCCGCAGCTCTGCCTGTGAGTTACAAATATGAGCAACGGCACCGTATCAAATACCGGTGAGTTACTACGAGTAATCGGTAAGGTACACATCAATTACACTTATATCAAATATACCTTTGGTGTTGCCGGCCTTCTTATCCGCTAAGTATTTGGGGCAGTTCCGCTTCCGGTGACCCTTCCCTTGCAATAAAAGCACTCGGCCTCGGGCTTGGGTCCATTCTTTGACTTCTTCCGAAGAATCGGCTTACCGGTAGCGGCAACATCTTTGCCGTCCTTCTTGAAGTTCTTCTTACCCTTGCCCTTCTTGAACTTAGTGGTCTTATTGACCATCAACACTTGATGTTCTTTCTTGATTTCAACCTCTGCTGACTTCACATTGAAAATACTTCGTGAATGGTCTTCACCATCCCCTGCATATTGTAGTTCATCACGAAGCTCTTGTAGCTTGGTGGGAGCGATCAAGGATTCTGTCAATGACCGCCTCGTCCGGAGGTGAATCTCCAAATGACAAAGCGGTCAGTGCAACCTGTGACATTTTGAGTATGTGCTCACCGATGTAACTGTTTTCCTCCATCTTACAACTATAGAACTTGTCGGAGACTTCATATCTCTCGACCGGGCATGAGCTTGGAAAACTAGTTTCAGCTCTTGAACATCTCATATGCTCCGTGTTGCTCAAAACGCTTTTGGAGCCCGGTTCTAAGCTGTAAAGCATGCCGCACCGAACGAGGGAGTAATCATCGATGCGGTTCCGCCAAACGCTCAAATCGCCTTGTAGTCTTTGGGAGAGCAGGTGGGTCACCTAACGGTGCTTCTAGGACATATGCCTTCTTGGCAGCTATGAGGATGATCCTCGGGTTCGGACCTTGATCCGTATAGTTGCTGCCATCATCTTTCAGCTTGGTTTTCTCTAGGAACGTTGAAGTTCATGTTGACATGAGCGTTGGCCATTTGATCTACAAGACATATTTTGCAAAAAGTTTTAGACTAAGTTCATGATAATTAAGTTCATCTTAATCAAATTATTGAATGAACTCCCACTCAGATTTGACATCCCTCTAGTCATCTAAGTGTTACACGATCCGAGTCGACTAGGCCGTGTCCGATCATCACGTGAGACGGACTAGTCATCGTCGGTGAACATTCTCATGTTGATCGTATCTTCTATACGACTCGTGTTCGACCTTTCGGTCTCCGTGTTCCGAGGCCATGTCTGTACATGCTAGGCTCGTCAAGTTAACCCTAAGTGATTTGCATGTGTAAAATTGTCTTACACCCGTTGTATGTGAACGTAAGGATCTATCACACCCGATCATCACGTGGTGCTTCCAAACGACGAACTTTAGCAACGGTGCACGCTTAGGGGAGAACACTTCTTGAAATTGTTGTAAGGGATCATCTTATTTACTACCGTCGTTCTAAGTAAACAAGATGCATAAAACATAATAAACATCACATGCAATTATATAAAGTAGTGACATGATATGGCCAATATCATATAGCTCCTTTGATCTTCATCTTCGGGGCTCCATGATCGTCTTGTCACCGGCATGACACCATGATCTCCATCATCGTGTCTTCATGAAGTTGTCACGCCAACGACTACTTCTACTTCTATGACTAACGCGTTTAGCAATGAAGTAAAGTAGTTTACATGGCGTTCTTCAATGACACGCAGGTCATACAAAAATAAAGACAACTCCTATGGCTCCTGCCAGTTGTCATACTCATCGACAGGCAAGTCGTGATTCCTATTACAAGAACATGATCTCATACATCACAATATGTCATTCATCATTCATCACAACTTGGGCATATCACATCACATGACAATTGCTGCAAAAACAAGTTAGACGTCCTCTAATTGTTGTTGCATCTTTACGTGGCTGCAATTGGGTTCTAGCAAGAACGCTTTTCTTACCTACGAATAACCACAACGTGATTTTGTCAACTTCTATTTACCCTTCATAAGGACCCTTTTCATCGAATCCGCTCCAACTAAAGTGGGAGAGACAGACACCCGCCAGCCACCTTATGCAACTAGTGCATGTTAGTCGGTGGAACCGGTCTCACGTAAGCGTCACGTGTAAGGTTGGTCCGGCCGCTTCATCCCACAATACCGCGGAAGCAAGATAAGACTAGTAGCGGCAAGCAAGTTGACAAGATCTCGCCCATAACTAAATTGTGTTCTACTCGTGCAATAGAGAACTACGCATAGACCTAGCTCATGATGCCACCGTTGGGGAACGTTGCAGAAAATTAAAATTTTTCCTACGGTTTCACCAAGATCCATCTATGAGTTCATCTAAGCAACGAGTCAAGGGAGTGAGTTTGCATCTACATACCACTTGTAGATCGCGTACGGAAGCGTTCGAGGGAGCGGTGATGATGGAGTCGTACTCGCCGTGATTTAGATCACCGATGACCAAGTGCTGAACAGACAGCACCTCCGCGTTCAACACACGTACGGTACGGGCAACGTCTCCTCCGTCTTGATCCAGCAAGGAGGAAGGAGAGGTTGAGGAAGACAGCTCCACCGGCAGCACGATGGCGTGATGATGGTGGAGAAGCAAGATCTGGCTGTGGCTTCACCGAGCACACAACGGAGAAGGAGAGGTGTTGGGAGGGGAGGCGCTGCGCCTTGGCTTGGGTGCGGCTGCCCTCCCCTCACCCCTCTATTTATAGGGGAAGGAGAGGGGCCGGCCCTCTAGATGCATCTAGAGGGGGCGGCCAAGGGAGGGGGACTTGCCCCCAAGCAAGGGGCGCCTCTAGGGTTCCCTCAACCCTAGGCGCAAGGGCCCAAGGAGGGGTGCGCCCAGCCCACCAGGGGCTGGCCCCTTCCCACGCAGCCCAGTGGCCCCCGGAGGGGTGGCCCCTCCGGTGGACCTCGGAACCCTTCCGGTGACCCCAGTACAATACCGATATGCCCCAAACTTTTCGGTGTCCGCTTGACAACTTCCCATATATAAATCTTTACCTCCGGACCCTTCCGAACTCCTCGTGACGTCCGGGATCTCATCCGGACTCGAACAACATTCGGTAATCACATACAAGTCTTCCTAATAACCCTAGCGTCACCGAACCTTAAGTGTGTAGACCCTACGGGTTCGGGAGACATGCAGACATGACCGAGACGCTCTTAGGTCAATAACCAACAGCAGGATCTGGATACCCATGTTGGCTCCACATGCTCCTCGATGATGTCATCGGATGAACCACGATGTCGAGGATTCAAGCAACCCCGTATACTATTCCCTTTGTCAGACGGTATGTTACTTGCCCGAGACTCGATCGTCGGTATCCCAATACCTCGTTCAGTCTCGTTACCGGCAAGTCACTTTTACTCGTACCGTAATGCATGATCCCGTGACCAGACACTTGGTCACTTTGAGCTCACTATGATGATGCACTACCGAGTGGGCCCAGTGATACCTCTCCGTAATACGGAGTGACAAATCCCTGTCTCAATCCGTGTCAACCCAACAGACACTTTCAGAGATACCTGTAATGCACCTTTATAGTCACCTAGTTACATTGTGACATTTGGTACACCCAAAGCACTCCTACGGTATCCGGGAGTTACACGATCTCATGGTCTAAGGAATAGATACTTGACATTGAGAAAGCTCTAGCAAAACGAACTACACGATCTTGTGCTATGCTTAGGATTGGGTCTTGTCCATCACGTCATTCTCCTAATGACGTGATCCCGTTATCAACGACATCCAATGTCCATAGTCAGAAACCATGACTATCTATTGACCAACGAGCTAGTCAACTAGAGGCTCACTAGGGACGTATTGTGGTCTATGTATTCACACATGTATTACGATTTCTGGATAATACAATTATAGCATGAATAAAAGACAATTATCATGAACAAGGAAATATAATAATAATGCTTTTATTATTGCCTCTAGGGCATATTTCCAACAGGGGTTTGGATGCACCGGCGAAGTTTGCGCCAACTCTCGAGGTGAGAAAGGGCAATGCACGGTACCGAAGAGGCTAGCAATGATGGAAGGGTGAGAGTGCGTAAAATCCATGGACTCAACATTAGTTATAAAGAACTCACATACTTATTGCAAAAATTTATTAGCCCTTGAAACAAAGTACTACGCGCATGCTCCTAGGGGGGAGGTTGGTAGGAGTTAACCATCGCGCGCCCCCGACCTTCACGCAAAGATAAACAATCAAAATACAATGGGCGCCAATTTGGTTACATAGTTAGTATACCATACGTGCATGCTTCAGGAATCACAAACCTTAACACCAACATCCTTACTGAACACAACCATCTACTAGTACCTCCAACATATTATCATCTCTATATCGCAAAACTATTGCAAGGAATCAAACATATCATATTCAGCGATCTACAAGTTTATGTAGGATTTTATGACTAACCATGTGAAAGACCAATTCCTGTCATCTCTCTAAATAGATATAAGTGAAGCAAGAGAGTTTAATTCTTTCTAAAAAAGATATGCCCATGCTCTAACAAGTATAAGTGAAGCAAAAGAGCGTTCTACAAATGGCGGTTTTCTAAATGAAGAGAAACAGGCAATCCAAACTTCAAATGATATAAGTGAAGCACATGAAGCATTCTATAAAGCCATACTCAAAAGATTTAAGTGAGGTGCAATGAGAATTCTACAAATCAACCAAGGACTATCTCATACCAGCATGGTGCAAAAAAAGAAAAATGAAAACTAAATGCAAAAGACGCTCCAAGACTTGCACATATCGCATGAATGAAACGAATCCGAAAACATACCGATACTTGTTGAAGAAAGAGGGGATGCCTTCTGGGGCATCCCCAAGCATAGACACTTGAGTCTCCTTGAATATTTACTTGGGTTGCCTTGGGAATACCCAAGCTTGAGCTCTTGCTTCTCTTCCTTTTCCTCATATTGAGACCTCTTTGATCAAACACTTCATCCACACAAAACTTCAACAGAAAACTCGGTAAGACCGTTAGTATAATAAAGCAAATCACCACTCTAAGTACTGTAGAAAACCAATTCATATTTTGTTTTTGCATTTTTTATACTGTAATATAGATTTTCCATGGCTTAATGCATTAATATAAATTGATAGTTTCATCAAAACAAGCAAACTATGCATCAAAAACAGAATCTGTCAAAAACAGAACAGTCTGTAGCAATCTGAACATTCACCATACTTCTGTTACCCCAAATATTCTACTAAAATTAGGAAAAATAAAAAACTTGTACATCAAGACATTGCAAAAGGAATCAGAACCTTTTGACTTTCCAGTTAAAATTGTAAAATCTTGCACTACAGCCAAACTTTCTGTCCTGCACCGTACAAACCAACAAGCATTGTAAACATCCTAAAGGCAAACCTTGGCACATTATTTTTTATAATACAATGGAATTGTACAAGGGGATAATTATTTTTGATGAAAAGTTTCTGTAATCAAGATTCACAAAGTTTCCGTGAGCATGAACAAAGTTCAAGGAGCTCTCCCACTTCAACAATGCTTGTCTTTCTCACTTTCACTTTCCTTTTTGCAAAATTTTGGGTTCCCCTCTTTATTTTTTGTTTTTAGACTATATGAAAGCACTCAACAGAAATAAATGACTCTCTAAAACTTCCGGGTTGTCTACCTGGCAGCGCTTTCTTTAAAGCCATTAAGCTAGGCATATAGTGCTCAAGTAATGAATCCACCCGGATCCCAAGGTATATCAAAGCCAATTTTAATTAACAATGATTTGTAATTTAGTAGAGAGCACAAAGTAACATATACCATGCAACAACGAAGTATAACTCTCTTCCTATGCATCGGCATGTCATAAAAGAACAATTCATGCACACCAAGTAAAGGCCAATGCATAGTATAAGCAGTTTCTTGCAATTTTATCATGTGGGAAACATAGGGAGGTGGAGATATAGTTCCTCTCTCATAATAATTGCAAGTAGGAGCAGAAAGCACATGCATATTATATCTATAAAAATCATCATGTGTAGTAGTAAAAGGCAACCCATCAATATAATCCTTAATAAGCACAAACTTCTCCGATATAGTGTAGTCGGAGAATTCAAAAGATAATATGACTATCATGTGTGGGTGCAATAGCAACAATTTCATGTTTAACATAAGGAACTATATCAAGTTCATCTCCATAAGCATAATTCATATTGGCATCTTGGCCACAAGCATAGCAAGCATCATCAAAAAGGGATATTTCAAGAGAATCAACGGGATCATAACAATCTTCATAGCAATCATCCTTCGGTAAGAACGAAGGGGAATTAAACAATGTATGAGTTGAAGAGTTACTCTCATTAGAAGGTGGGCATGGGTAGCTAATCCGCTCTTCCTCCTTTTGTTCTTCGCTCTCCTCATCATCTTTTTCATCCAATGAGCTCATAGTTTCATCAATTTCTTCTTCCATAGACTCCTGCAAAATATTAGTCTCTTCTTGGACAGCGGAGGAGTCCTCAATATATGGTTTAACATAGGCATTAGAAGCATAATTCTCATAACAATATTAAAGTATGGCAAAGTTTTCAGATTTGTAGAGAGTAGCATCATACTTTTCAATCGAAGAAGCAATTTCATAAGAACCCTTAAAAGCAACAAATTCTTAAATTTGTTGAATATCATAGTAATTATAAACACCCTTAGCATACGAAGATACGGTTCCATTATCACTAAACTCACATTGGTAGGGAAGGTGTTTCTTAGGGTTTTTCAGAACAACAAGTAACATCATATATTTCACATAAAGTCCAAGCATAGCATTGCAAACGATGAATTTGATCCAGTAAAAGTTTCCCTTTTTCAGATATACGGTGTCGCACATAACAAGCATGCTCATCTAAAGATTTGCCCTCAACTAAGCTAGTTGGGGTTTCCACATGAGCACAAAGGGATCGAAGATGATCCAAGTAAAAAGCTTCAGGAGTGTGATAGATTTTGAGTGGTTCTTCAACCATTGGTTCAAGAGGTACAACTAATTTTTTTGGTATTTTATGCGTTTCCTACACATAACTAAAGATAGAAAACAACTAAGAATAGCAAATAAAAATTACTTAGTGATAAAGCAAACAAGCACACGAGAATATTCACCCCACGCTATGACTCCCCGATAAGCTTTAAAAAAGGTCTTGATAACCCGCAAGTATACGAGATCAATTGTAGCCTCTTTCGATAAGTAAGAGTGTCGAACCCAACGAGGTGCTAAAGGTAGAACAAATATTCTCTCAAGTCCTATCTGCCACTGATACGACTCTACGCACGCTTAGTGTTCGCTTTACCTAGAACAAGTATGAAACTAGAAGTACTTTGTAGGTGTTGTTGGATAGGTTTGCAAGATAATAAAGAGCACGTAAATAAAAAGTAGGGGCTGTTTAGATGAACAAGCAATAAAGTAAATATAGCGAGTGTGGAGAAGTGGTGGTAGGAGTTGTGAAATTGTCCTTAAGCAATTGACTACGTTGCTAGACCGGTAATCACTATTGCAATTTTATTTGAGGGAGAGGCATAAGCTAACATACTTTATCTTCTTGGATCATATGCACTTATGATTGGAACTCTAGCAAGAATCCACAACTACTAAATATCATTAAGGTAAAACCCAACCATAGCATTAAAGTATCAAGTCCCCTTTATCCCATACGCAAACGACCTACTTACTCGGGTTTGTGCTTCTGTCACTCACGCCACCCACCATAAGCAAATCATGAACATATTGCAAACCCTACAACGGGGATCCCTCACGCTTGCGCGACACGGAGAGCACCATAGGACAGCACCAATAATAAAACATGCAACTCAAACCAATCATAGTTCATCAATCACCGATAGGACAACGAAAATCTACTCAGACATCATAGGATGGCAACACATCATTGGATAATAATATGAAGCATAAAGCACCATGTTCAAGTAGAGGGTACATCGGGTTGCGGGAGAGTGGACCTCTGAATATAGATGGGGGAAGGTGATGGAGATGTTGGTGAATACGGCGGAGGTGTTGGTGTAGATCAGTGATGATGATGGCCCCAGCGGCCTCGGCGCCACCGGACGCAAGGGGCGAGAGCCCCCCCTTCTTCTTCTTCTTCCTTGACCTCCTCCCTAAATGGGAGAAGGGTTTACCCTCTGGTCCTTGGCTCCCATGGCGTGGGAGGGGCGAGAGCCCCTCCGAGATTGGATCTATCTCTCTATCTCTCTCCGTTTCTTCATTCTGGGATTCTGCCCTGGCACCGTTTCTTTTATATCCGGAGATCCGTAACTCCGATTGGATTGAAACCTTCCCCAGATCTTTTTCCAAAAATTAGCTTTCTTGCTGCCAAAGAAGGGCATCAACCGCCTTACGAGGGGCCTAGGAGGGTGGGGGGCGCGCCCACCTGGAGTGGGCGTGGGCCCCTGTCTCGTGGCCACCTCGGGCACCATCTCGCGTTGATTTTACTTCCCAAAAATCACAAATATTCCAAAATAATTCTCCGTCCTTTTTTTTCCCTTTTGGACTCCGTTTGATATGGGGTTTCTGCGAAACATAAAACATGCAACAGACAGGAACTGACACTGGGCACTGGATCAATATGTTAGTCCCAAAAAATAGTATAAAAAGTTGCCAAAAGTATATGAAAGTTGTAGAATATTGGCATGGAACAATCAAAAATTATAGATACGATGGAGACGTATCAATATCCTCGAGAGGCTAAACACTCATGAGTTCAAGCTTGCTAAGAAGAGAGATCTATATGGTTCGAGCTATGGCAGATCACGTGCCCTGAAGGCCAAGGCAGTATCTGAGTCTGAAGATGAAGACTCTAGTAGCAACCTTGGTGATCCTGAAGAACTGAGCCAGGAACTAGCACTGCTCGTGAAGAAATTTCAGAAGTTCTCAAGACGTGGTCGCTTTGGAAAATCCTCAAGGAGCAATGATTCCTCATCCTGTGACTACAAGAAGAGGCTATGCCACAAATGCAATAAACCTGGTCACTACATTAAAGATTGTCCTTAGTGGGATAAGGAATCAAAGAAAAAGAAATACAAGGATTACAGTTCTGATGACGCAAAGAAGAAGTAGAAATCTTCAAAGTCTTCATCATCAAAATCCTCGAAGTCTTCATCTCACAAGAAGAGCAGCTCCAAGAAGGCTCGGGCATTCATTGGCAAGGAAATGGACTCTGAGGCTGAATCTGAGGAACATGAGGAAGAGGAGGCATCTGAGGAGTCCGAGTCCGGTGTGGCGAGCCTAGCTCTCGCTACTGCTTTCGTCAGCAAGTCCATCCTCAACTCTGAAGAAAATGGCTTCACCAACAAGGCTGATGAAGGCAATGATGACTACGCTCCCACCTATTGCTTCATGGCAAAGGGTGCCAAGGTAACTAAATACCCCTCCTCTGAATCTAGTGAGGATGAATCTGATGAAAACCTCAAGCCTAGCTACTCTAAACTTGCTAAGATTGCTGTGAAACAACAAAAGGCTTTTGAAAAGGTTCAAAACATGCTAGACAAAAGTGATGATATGTTGGGTAAAGAAATGGATGGCACTAAAACCTTGATTGAAAATCTTCAGAGACTTCAGTCTAGGTTTGACAACCTTCAAGGTCATCATAACACTCTCTTATCTGATCACGAGAAGCTTTCTTATGAATTTCTTCAAAGAAAGCAAGATCTTGAAAAGCTAAGAGTGAGTTATGAAGATCTTCAGAAGGAGCGCGATTCATTACTTGCTCAACAAATCAACGCTACTCAGGAAGAATCTGATCCTCCATGTTTGAAGTGCATTGAACGTGAATCTGCTAATTCTTCACCTGAATGTTCAAATGCTTCTAATACTACAAATTCTTCATCTGTCTCTGCTATCACTAATTCCTCATCTGAGGACATTGCTAGTATCACTGATGATGTAGGGTTGAAGGAATTGTACATGACAGGCATGTACAAAAGCCTCAAAGGGCATCAGACTCTTTGTGACGCGCTTAAAAAGCAAATCCTCAACAGGAACCCTAGGAAAGAGGGTATTGCCTTTGAGAGGAAACTCAATGCTGATGGAACATATTGGAAGCCTAAGCAGTACCCCAAAACCTCATGGCTTGCTGCAAAGGGACCTCCAGTTGATCCATCCAATTTATCTGGCTTTACATGTGAATCTCCTCATTCTTCTGATGAGTCATTTGACTCCAACTATAAACTGTTCAAAAATCAGAATGGTGAAGTATTTGCTAGATATGTTGGCACTAACTGCAGGAACGGTTCCCCTATGAAGAAAATCTGGGTTCCCAAAAGGTACCTTGAAAGTCTTCAGGTGAATGTCCTCATGACACCACCTGTGAAGAATGGGAACTCCAGATCAAATTCTTCATATGGACCGAATTCTTCATATGGATCCAAGTCCTCATACGAACCAAATTCTTCATATGGACCAAATTCCTCAAAAGGATCAAAGTCCTCATATGATCATCATCGTGCTAACCCCTCTGTTTCGTAGGGAAGAGCTAAGGGCTATGAATATGAGCATTATTCTTCTAACCATTATGTTCATAAGTCCTCGAAGAATTTCTTTGCTTATTCATATGCTTATCCTAACTCCTCTTATGTGAAACAAAGTGGACTGGCTTCTATGCCACCTTTCTCATATGGAGCTCGCAGAGTGATGAATTCTTTGCCACCCCTTCAGATGTGGGTGGTGAAGAAAAAGAACTAATCTCTTATGTAGGGTCAGGTCTCCAGATGAACTTTCATTTATCACGTCCTCATACTGTTTTATCTGTTCTATTGCTTGATGAAATTGATCTGATGATATTGATGTCATATTCTTTAGTGATGAAGTATATGAGTTTGTAAGTTGCACTAATTCATTTGTAGGATGATCAACCCAAAGCCAATGAGTGGGTCCTCGATAGTGGATGTACGAACCACATGACTGGTGACAAGAATCTATTGATGGATGCTCCCTTATCACCATCGCATCTGAAGCATATCATCTTCGCTGACAAAGGAAAAAGTCAGTTATTGGGTCTAGGTAAGGTTGCGATCTCAAAGGATCGACACATCGACAAAGTCATGCTTGTCGAGTCCTTAGGATACAACCCCATGTCTGTCTCAATGCTTTATGATATCGATATGGTTGTTGTCTTTGGCAAATATCGTTGTGTTATGATCATGGAAGCTGACAATTCCAAAGTCTTCGAAGGCTTTAGGAGAGGAGACTTGTATATTGTTGATTTCTCTACAGGACCACAACCGGCCGTATGTCTACTTGCAAAAGCTTCAGAAGGCTGGCTATGGCATCGACGACTTGGTCATGCTGGCATGAGGAATCTGCACACGCTTGCGAAGAAGAAGCATGTCATTGGCATTGAGAATGTCAAATTCCTCAAGGATCATTTGTGCGGAGCCTGTGAAGCTGGAAAGATGACCAAGGCCAAACATCCAGCGAACACTATCATGACTACCACTCGACCATTTGAATTGCTTCACATGGATCTCTTTGGTCCTAATCATTATTTTGCAGTTACAAATGATGCATCTCTATATGGCTTTGTTATTGTTGATGATTATTCTCGTTACACATGGGTGCACATTGTCACTTACAAACATGAGGTGCAGGAAGTCTTCAAATGATTTTCCTTGAGGGCTTCAACCAACTTTGGTGTGAAGATCAAGCACATCAGAAGTGACAATGGGACTGAGTTCAAGAATTCCGGTCTTGATGACTATCTTGATGAACTTAGTATTACTCATGAGTTATCTCGCTCCTTATACTCCTCAGAATGGTGTCGTGGAGCGCAAGAACAGAACTCTTGTTGAGATGGCCCGCACTATGCTTGATGAATACAAGACGCTTCGTCGTTTCTGGATTGAGGCAATTGATACTGCCTGCCACATCATCAATAGAGTATATCTTCACAAATTCTTCAAGAAGACTGCTTATGAAATCCTCACTGACAAGAATCCCAATGTGAGTTATTTCAAAGTCTTCGGTGCTAAATGTTGGATTAGAGATCCTCATCACAATTCTAAATTCGCACCGAAAGCACATGAGGGTTTTATGCTTGGTTACGGAAAGGACTCGCACACCTACAGAGTCTTCAACAACGTTCTTCACAAAGTTGTTGAAACTGTAGATGTGCGGTTCGATGAAACTAATGGCTCGCAAAGAGAGCACCTACCTTCTGTGATAGATGAACCAACACCTGAGGAATCTATCAAGTTCAAGCTACTGAGGATGTCATTCCTACCAAAGAATTTGCTGAAGAATTCATTCCAGAACATGAAGAACGTCGAGCTGGTGCACCTGAAGAAAATGGTGCTGAGGAAAATGGTCCTGAAGAAAATGCGGATCAAATTCCTCGACGACAACCCACTCATCCTCGCGTTGCAAACGAAGTGCAAATTGAGAGAATCATCGACGACATTGAAGCACCAGGTCCTCTCACACGCTCAAAAGCTTCACATTTGTCTAACTTTTGTGGGCACTTTGCTTTTGTCTCTATCACAGAGCCCACTAAGGTAGATGAAGCATTTCTGGAGCCTGAGTGGATTCAAGCTATGCAAGAAGAATTACATCAGTTTGAGCTCAACAACGCCCTGGGAACCGGTCAAACGTCCAGATCCTCGCAAGCACAATATCATTGGCACAAAGTGGATCTACCGCAACAAGCAAGATGAAAATGGCCTTGTGGTGAGGAATAAGGCACAACTTGTAGCTCAAGGCTACACCGATGTTGAAGGAATTGATTTCGATGAAACTTTTGCACCTGTTGCTAGACTTGAGGCTATTCGTGATATTACTTGCTTATGCTAACCATCATGATATCATTTTATATCAAATGGATGTGAAAAGTGCATTTCTCAATGGTAAGCTTGAGGAAGAAGTATATGTTGCTCAACCCCAGGTTTTGAAGATCCAAAGCATCGACAAAGTCTTCAGACTCAATAAGGCCTGTATGGCCTCAAGCAGGCCCCTCAGGCGTGGTATGATACTTTGAAGGAATTCCTCATGAAGAAAGGCTTCAAACCCGGTTCACTCAACCCAACTCTTTTCACTAAAACTTATGATGGTGAATTGTTTGTGTGCCAAATTTATGTGGATGATATCATTTTTGGCTGTACTGACCAACGTTACAGTGATGAATTTGCCTATATGATGAGTGAAGAATATCAAATGTCTATGATGGGAGAATTGAAATTCTTTTTAGGTCTTCAAATTCGTCAACAACGCATTGGCATATTCATATCTCAGGAGAAATACCTCAAAGATGTATTGAGGAAATTCGGCATGCAAGATTGCAAAGGGGTCAAAATCCCTATTCCCACAAGTGGCCATCTATGCACTGATGAAAATGGTATCGACTTAGATCAAAAGGTATACCGCTCCATGATTGGCTCTTTATTGTACTTATGTGCATCTAGGCCAGATATTATGCTTACTGTTTGCATGTGTGCCCGATTTCAAGCTACACCGAAGGAATCACAGCATAAGGCTGTGAAGTATATTCTTCGATATCTAGCTCACACACCAATACTTGGATTATGGTACCCCAAGGGCTCGGCTTTTGATCTCATTGGATATTCAGACTCTGACTATGCTGGTGATCGTGTGGACCGCAAGTCAACATCCGACACATGCCATTTCCTTGGAAGATCTTTGGTCTGTTGGTCCTCGAAGAAACAGAATCACAGATCACTATCTACACAAGTCGAGTACATTGCTGCTGGTTCTTGCTGTGCTCAATTGTTGTGGATGAAGCAAACTCTCAAGGACTACGACATCAACATGAAGAATGTGCCTCTCTACTGTGACAATGAGAGTGCAATCAAGATTGCTCACAACCCAGTTCAGCACTCGAAGATAAAGCACATCCAAATTCGTCATCATTTTCTTCATGATCATGTGTGGAAGGGCGACATCTCTATTGAGCATGTACGACCTAAAGAACAGCTAGATGATATCTTCACAAAGCCCTTGGATGAGAAGAGATTTAGCAAGTTGAGGTGTGAGCTAAAAATCCTAGAATCTTCGAATGTTCTTTGAAAAGGACACTCATCCTAACACTTATGCAAAATTGATGACTTAGATGTGCAACACGCGAAGAAACGTTTTTCTTCAATCAATGAAGACTAACACTCTAAGTGTGAAGAAATTAACGAAGAATTTGATTCTCAGAGCCCTACGACAATTGTACGCGGTGTCTGAAATCATCATTCTTATATGGTGGGTCACGCCACCACCAAAAGTTGAAAATCTTCAATTTGAGTTTTTTTTGTTTTTGAAATTCCTCAGTTGTTCAAATTCTTCAACTTTGCATTGTCTTCACTGTCTCCGTCGTTTTTATTCATTGGATATATATATATATATATATATATATATATATATATATATATATATATATGAGTTTATGTCCTCTACATCATTCACTTATTGCTATTTCTTCAAGCTGCTTTTTCTTGCTAAGTGAATGTGATCGGACCCTTCCCCCTCTATGCTAAACTCAACCCAACCTTTTCACAAATTCTCCATGTGCGTTCTATTTGAAATTGTTCAAAATCTTCACTGTGTCCTTGTCAGCTGAAGAATTTGCGAACGGAACTTTTTACTTATCTTATCTATATTTTCGGCTTTGCCTCTCAAACCATTCCGCATCCCACGATAATACTTATCTATTCACCCGCGATCTCACATGATTGCCACCTCTCAGTACATGGGTGACACATGTCAAGCGAATGAGAAGAGTCAGGGGCACGTTCGTCCGATTTCCTCTGGCGTACAATTTTTCACTCCGACTATAAATACCTCCCTTCCTCACTTCGCTTTTACTCCGCTTGCTCACTCCCCGCCGAAGCTTCTCAAACCCTAGCGCCGCCGCTACTTCATCGTCGCCGGTGAGGAAGAGCTTCACTGCCTCGACCTCATCGCCGTCGTACTCGCGCCGGCTGTGGATTTCTTCACTCCGCCGCCGCCATAGCTGTCTTCCCCTGCCAAGTTAGGGCGTGGAAGATTTGAACTGACGAACTTCACATCTACACTTCCCAGTTCGTCGTGTTCTTCAAAAAGGGTAATTAAAAGTTACTTTTACTGCCCTCTTCGATTCAAATGTTTTCTTAAAAATCTTCAAAGGTGTTTATTCTTCAAATCTTCACACACTGAACACCTCACATGTCATCTGCTCTTGATTCGTTTCTCTAAGCAATAATTTTTCTTCAAGATTCCTCAATTGTGTGGATCTTCGATCTATACAACTCTAGAACCTAAGACAAAGAATGCTTAGTGAAATTCTTCAAGACTCATCTGGTCAAATTCCTCAAGCTTATTCTTTTGAAAAACCTTCTCAGAACGCATATGACCTCTCCAAATTCCTCGCAACTATACTCTGTTCACAGGTACTCATGTCTGCTGTTGAATCACTAGGTTCTCATCAACTTAACTCATTTGCAGTGTTCCTCGAAGAAAAGTTGCATACATCTTCAGAGAATTCAATTGTTTTTGAAATTCCTCAGCTGAAGAAAATGGCTAATGGTAAGAAGCCACAGAAGGGTGGAAAGAGACCTAAGGTCAATACTGCTTTCGAGATCCCTGATGACATACACAAGGATTATTGCACTCCTGATGAGGCCAAATTTGGCAAGGAGGACAAAAATGTGCGCATACAAAGGATAGAGAGGAGATGGGCACGGGAATGGAGGCAGTACAGATATGTTACTCCCAAGTATATGAAGAAATTTGCTCTCAACCCTCCATGCCCAAGACCTCCGTTGGCACCTGGCCAATTGGCAGATCCCACCAGCCTCAAGCGCGGTGAGGATTATCCTGATGAATGGGCAAAGCGCCAGGCCAAACTGGTCAAACAGGCAAAAGAAGCAGTGAGGAAATTCAATGAAGACTCTGCTGCTACTACCGCCGCTGAGGCCTGTGCAAGCAAGCCGAAGAAGGCCATGGCTAAGAAGCCTGCTCACAAGCCAAGTGCTTCACCCTCAATGCCCTCACGACCAAGTTCCTCAGCAATGCCCTCACGGCCAGATTCTTCAAAGCCCTCATGGCCAACTCCTCAAACTGCTCCTACTCCTTCAAAGTCATCAGCTCCTCCAACTAAATCCTCTGCACCTGTGCATCTCGCCACGTGCCAAAGGACTACATGCATCTCAATTGCCTCAAGAGCTTCTGCAAGTTCCTCAGCTGCACCAAATTCCTCAATTGGCCCTGATACGTCTCCAACGTATCTATAATTTTTGATTGCTCCATGCTACTTTATCTACTGTTTTGGACTATATTGGGCTTTATTTTCCACTTTTATATTATTTTTGGGACTAACCTATTAACCAGAGGCCCAGCCTGTAATTGCTATTTTTTTGCCTCTTTGGTGTTTCAAGAAACAGAATATCAAACGGAGTCCAAACGGAATGAAACCTTCGGAAACGTGATTTTCTCACCGAACGTGATCCAGGAGACTTGGAGCCTATGCCAAGGAACAACGGAGGCGGTCACGAGGGTGGGGGGCGCCCCCCCTAGGGCGCGCCCCCTGCCTCGTGGGCCCCCTGTTCCTCCACCAACGTACTCCTTCCTCCTATATATACCTACGTACCCCCAAACGACCAGAACGGAGCCAAAAACCTAATTCCACCGTCGCAACTTCATGTATCCACGAGATCCCATCTTGGGGCCTGTTTTGGAGCTCCGCCGGAGGGGGCATCCACCACGGAGGGCTTCTACATCAACACCATAGCCTCTCCGATGAAGTGTGAGTAGTTTACTTCAGACCTTCGGGTCCATAGCTAGTAGCTAGATGGCTTCTTCTCTCTTTTGGATCTCAATACAATGTTCTCCCCTCTCTCGTGGAGATCTATTCGATGTAATCTTCTTTTTGAGGTGTGTTTGTTGAGACCGATGAATTGTGGGTTTATGATCCAGCTTATCTATGAATAATATTTGAATCTTCTCTGAATTATTTTATGTATGATTGAGTTATCTTTGCAAGTCTCTTGAATTATCCGCTTGGTCCGCCAACTAGATTGGTAGTTCTTGCAATGGGAGAAGTGCATAGCTTTGGGTTCAATCTTGTGGTGTCCTTACCCAAAGGATGTAAAGGGTTGCAAGGCACGTATTGTATTGTTGACATCAAGGATAACAAGATGGGGTATTTATCATATTGCATGAATTTATTCCTCTACATCATGTCATCTTGCTTAAGGCGTTACTGCTTTTTAACTTAATACTCTAGATGCATGCTGGATAGCGGTCGATGAGTGGAGTAATAGTAGTAGATGCAGAATCGTTTCGATCTACTTGTCTCGGACGTCATGCCTATATACATGATCATACCTAGATATACTCATAACGATGCTCAATTCTTTCAATTGCTCAACAGTAATTTGTTCACCCACCGTAGAATACTTATGCTCTTCAGAGAAGCCAGTAGTGAAACCTATGGCCCCCGGGTCTATTCTCTTCATATCAATCTCCATCACTTTAATACTTTCTTTGATTTTACTTTTCTTTTTACTTTTCACTTTGCATCTATATACTAAAAATGACAAAAATATTATCTCTATCAGATCTCACTCTCGTAAGTGACCGTGAAGGGATTGACAACCCTAATCGCGTTGGTTGCGAGTAGTTATCGATTTGTGCAGGTATGAGGGACTTGTGCGTGGCCTCCTACTGGATTGATACCTTGGTTCTCAAAAACTGAGGGAAATACTTACCTACTGTGCTGCATCATCCTCTCCTCTTCGGGGAAAACCAACGCAAGCTCAAGACGTAGCGGGAAGGATTTCTGGCGCCGTTGCCGGGGAGTCTACGCAAAAGTCAACATACCAAGTACCCATCACAATCCCTATCTCTTGCATTACATTATTTGCCATTTGCCTCTCATTTTCCTCTCCCCCACTTCACCCTTGCTGTTTTATTCACCCTCTCTTTCCCAATCTCCTTCTCTCTTTCCTGTTGCCTTTTCCTCGTCCGTTTGTTTGCTCGTGTGTTGGATTGCTTGTTTGTTGCGATGGCTCAATATGCTACCAAATTGTGTGATTTCACCAATACCAATAATAATGATTTCCTTAGCACTCCGATTTCTCCTCTTGCCAATACTGAATCTTGTGAAATCAATACTGCTTTGTTGAATCTTGTTATGAAAGAACAATTCGCCGGCCTTCCTAGTGAAGATGCCGCTACTCATCTGAATAGCTTCATTGATTTATGTGATATGCAAAAGAAAAAAGATGTCGATAATGATGTCGTTAAGTTGAAGCTATTTCCTTTTTCGCTTAGAGATCGTGCTAAAGTGTGGTTTTCATCTTTGCCTAAAAATAGTATTGATTCTTGGAACAAGTGCAAAGATGCTTTTATCTCTAAGTATTTTCCTCCTGCTAAGATTATCTCTCTTAGGAACGATATTATGAATTTTAAGCAACTTGATCATGAACATGTTGCACAAGCTTGGGAGAGAATGAAATTAATGATACATAATTGTCCTACTCATGGTTTGAACTTGTGGATGATTATACAATTTTTTTATGCCGGATTGAATTTTGCTTAAAGAAATCTTTTAGATTCGGCCGCGGGAGGCACTTTTATGGAAATCACTTTAGGAGATTCTACTAAGCTCCTAGATAATATTATGGTTAATTATTCTCAATGGCACACTGAAAGATCTACTAATAAAAAGTGCATGCGATAGAAGAAATCAATGTTTTGTGTGGAAAGATGGATGAACTTATGAAATTATTTGCTACTAAGAGTGTTTCTTCTGATCCTAATGATATGCCTTTGTCTACCCTGATTGAGAATAATAATGAATCTATGGATGTGAATTTTGTTGGTAGGAATAATTTTGGTAACAACGGCATTATAGAGGGAATTTTAATTCTAGGCCTTATCCTAGTAATCCTTCTAATAATTATGGAAATTCCTACAACAACTCTTATGTAAATTTAATAAGATGCCCTCTGAATTTGAGAGTAGTGTTAAAGAGTTTATGAATTTACAAAAGAATTTTAATGCTTTGCTTGAAGAGAAATTGCTTAAAGTTGATGATTTGGCTAGGAACGTTGATAGAATTTCTCTTGAGGTTGATTCCTTAAAGCTTAGATCTATTCCTCCTAAGCATGATATCAATGAGTCTCTCAAAGCTATGAGAATTTCCATTGATGAGTGCAAAGAAAGAACTGCTTGGATGCGTGCTTCCAAAGATGCCTTTATTAAAGCGTGTTCTTCTAATTCCTATGAAAATCAAGATAAAGATCTAAAAGTTATTGATGTATCCCCTATCAAATCTTTGTTTTGCAATATGAATCTTGATGGAACTGAATTCGATCTTCCTTTACCTAGAAGGCATTCTAAGAATTCGGAGTTTTTAGATATTGATGATGAAATTGATAAAAGTGGGATTGAAAGAAATAAAAATATAGATATTGCTAAACCCACTATATTGGATCTCAAGGAATTTAATTATGAAAATTGCGCTTTAATTGATTGTATTTCCTTGTTGCAATCCGTGCTAAATTCTCCTCATGCTTATAGCCAAAATAAGGCCTTTACCGAACACATTTTTGATGCCTTGATGCAATCTTATGAAGAAAAACTTGAGTTGAAAGTTTCTATCCCTAGGAAACTCTATGATGAGTGGGAGCCTACTATCAAAATTAAAATGAAAGATCATGAGTTTAATGCTTTGTGTGATTTGGGTGCTAGTGTCTCTACTATTCCCAAAACATTGTGTGATTTGCTAGATTTCCGTGACTTTGATGATTGCTCTCTAAACTTGCATCTTGCGGATTCCACTATTAAAAATCCTATGGGAAGAATTAATGATGTTCTTATTGTTGCAAATATGAATTATGTGCCCTTAGATTTTATCGTTCTTGATATAGATTGCAATCCTTCATGTCCTATTATTCTTGGTAGACCTTTCCTTAGAACGATTGGTGCAACTATTGATATGAAGGAAGGAAATATTAGATTCCAATTTCCATTAAAGAAAGGCATGGAACACTTTCCTAGAAAGGAAATGAAACTACCATATGAATCTATCATGAGAGCCACTTATGGATTGCCTACCAAAGATGGCAATTCTTAGATCTATCCTCGCTTTTATGCCTAGCTAGGGGCGTTAAACGATAGCGCTTGTTGGGAGGCAACCCAATTTTATTTTTAGTTTTTGTTTTTGCTTCTGTTTAGGAATAAATAATCCATCTAGCCTCTGTTTAGATGTGGTTTTATTTTTTAATTAGTGTTTGTGCCAAGTTAAACCAATTGGATCTTCTTGGATGATAGTTATTTGATCTTGCTGTAATTTTTAGAAACTTTGCGCTCAGTGCCCGAATTGTAAAAAATCACCAGAATGTGATAAAATACTGATTCCAATTGCTGCTGATCAATAAACAAATTTTCCAGGTCGTCTAATGTTCGTAGAATTTTTTGAGTTCCAGAAGTTTGCGTTAGTTACAGATTACTACAGACTGTTCTGTTTTTGACAGATTCTGTTTTATGTGTGTTGTTTGCTTATTTTGATGAATCTATGGCTAGTAAAATAGTTTATGATCCATAGAGAAGTTGGAATACAGTAGGCTTAACACCAATATAAATAAATAATGAGTTCATTACAGTACCTTAAAGTAGTCTTTTGTTTTCTTTCTCTAACGGAGCTCACGAGATTTCTATTGAGTTCTGTATTGTGAAGTTTTCAAGTTTTGGGTGAATTCTTTTGATGGATTATGGAACAAGGAGTGGCAAGAGCCTAAGCTTGGGGATGCCCATGGCACCCCCAAGATAATCCAAGGACACCAAAAAGTCAAAGCTTGGGGATGCCCCGGAAGGCATCCCCTCTTTGTCCACTTCCATCAGTAATTTACTTGGAGCTATATTTTTATTCACCACATGATATGTGTTTTGCTTGGAGCGTCTTGTATTATTTGTGTCTTTACTTGTTAGTTTACCACAATCATCCTTTCTGTACACACCTTTTGAGAGAGCCATACATGAATTGGAATTTGATAGAATACTCTATGTTCTTCACTTATATCTTTTGCGCTTGATAGTTTTTGCTCATAGTGCTTCACTTATATCTTTTGAGCGTGATAATTTTTGCTCTAGTACTTCACTTAGATCTTTTAGAGCACGGTGGTGGATTTGTTTTAAAGAAACTTGATCTCTCATGCTTCACTTAGATTATTTTGAGAGTCGTTAATAGCATGGTAATTTGCTTAATGTTAATATACTTGGTATACAAGATATGTGAAACTTTCTTTTGAGTGCGTTGAATACTAAGATAAGTTTGATGCTTGATAATCGTTTTGAGATATGAAGATAGTGATATTAGAGTCATGCTAGTTGAGTAGTTGTGAATTTAAAGAATACTTGTGTCGAAGTTTGTGATTCCCGTAGCATGCACGTATGGTGAACCGTTATGTGATGAACTCGGAGCATGATTTATTTATTGATTGTCTTCCTTATGAGTGGTGGTCGGAACGAGCGATGGTCTTTTCCTACCAATCTATTCCCCTAGGAGCATGCACGTAATACTTTGCTTTGATAACTTCTAGATTTTTGCAATAAGTATATGAGTTCTTTATGACTAATGTTGAGTCCATGGATTATACGCACTTTTTCCCATCCTTCCACCATCGCTAGCCTCTCTAAATACTGCGCACCTTTTGCCGGTATCATACACCCACCATATACCTTCCTCAAAACAGCCACCATACCTACCTATCATGGCATTTCCATAGCCATTCCGAGATATATTGCCATGCAACTTTCCACCGTTCCGTTTATTATGACACGCTCCATCATTGTCATATTGCTTAGCATGATCATGTAGTTGACGTCATATTTGTGGCAAAGCCACCATTCATAATTCTTTCATACATGTCACTCATGTTTCATTGCATATCCCGGTACACCGCAGGAGGCATTTATATAGAGTCATATTTTGTTCTAAGTATCGAGTTGTAATTCTTGAGTTGTATGAAAAATAAAAGTGTGATGATCATCATTATTAGAGCATTGTCCCAAGTGAGGAAAGGATGATGGAGACTATGATTCCCCCACAAGTCGGGATGAGACTCCGGACAAAAAAAAGAGGCCATAAAAAAAGAGGATAAAAGGCCCAAATAAAAAATGAGATAGAAAGAGAGAAGGGACAATGTTACTATCCTTTTACCACACTTGTGCTTCAAAGTAGCACTATGATCTTCATGATAGAGAGTCTCTCATTTTGTCACTTTCATATACTAGTGGGAATTTTTCATTATAGAACTTGGCTTGTATATTCCAATGATGGGCTTCCTCAAATGCCCTAGGTCTTCGTGAGCAAGCGAGTTGGATGCACACCCACTTAGTTTCTTTTGTTGAGCTTTCATATACTTATAGCTCTAGTGCATCCGTTGTATGGCAATCCCTACTCACTCACATTTTTATCTATTGATGGGCATCTCCATAGCCCGTTGATAAGCCTAGTTGATGTGAGACTATCTTCCCTCTTTTTGTCTTCTCCACAACCACCATTCTATTCCACCTATAGTGCTATATCCATGGCTCACGCTCATGTATTGCGTGAAGATTGAAAAAGTTTTGAAAATGTTAAAGTATGAAACAATTGCTTGGCTTGTCATCGGGGTTGTGCATGATTTAAATACTTTGTGTGAGGAAGATGGAGCATAGCCAGACTATATGATTTTGTAGGGATACATTTTTTGGCCATGTTATTTTGAGAAGACATAATTGCTTAGTTAGTATGCTTGAAGTATTATGATTTTTATGTCAATATGAACTTTTGTCTTGAATCTTTCGGATCTGAATATTCATACCATGATTAAGAAGATTTACATTGAAATTATGCCAAAGTATCACTCCGCATCAAAAATTCTCTTTTTATCATTTACCTACTCGAGGACGAGCAGGAATTAAGCTTGGGGATGCCAGATACGTCTCCAACGTATCTATAATTTTTGATTGCTCCATGCTACTTTATCTACTGTTTTGGACTATATTGGGCTTTATTTTCCACTTTTATATTATTCTTGGGACTAACCTATTAATCGGAGGCCCAAATTGCTGTTTTTTTGCCTTTTTCAGTGTTTCGAAGAAACAGAATATCAAACGGAGTCGAAACAGAATGAAACCTTCGGAAACGTGATTTTCTCACCGAACGTGATCCACGAGACTTGGACCCTACGCCAAGGAACAACAGAGGCGGTCACGAGGGTGGGGGGCGCGCCCCCCCTAGGGCGCGCCCCTGCCTCATGGGCCCCCTGTTGCTCCACCGACGTACTCCTTCCTCCTCTATATACCTATGTAACCCCAAACGATCAGAACGGAGCCAAAAACCTAATTCCACCGCCGCAACTTCCTGTATCCACGAGATCCCATCTTGGGGCCTGTTAGAGCTCACGGAGGGGGCATCCACCACGGAGGGCTTCTACATCAACACCATAGCCTCTCCGATGAATGGTGAGTAGTTTACTTCAGACCTTCGGGTCCATAGCTAGTAGGTAGATGGCTTCTTCTCTCTTTTTGGATCTCAAAACAATGTTCTCCCCCTCTCTTGTGGAGATCTATTCGATGTAATCTTCTTTTTGCGGTGTGTTTGTTGAGACCGATGAATTGTGGGTTTATGATCCAGCTTTTCTATGAATAATATTTGAATCTTCTCTGAATTCTTTTATGTATGATTGAGTTATCTTTGCAAGTCTCTTCAAATTATCCGTTTGGTTTGGCCAACTAGATTGGTAGTTCTTGCAATGGGAGAAGTGCATAGCTTTGGGTTCAATCTTGCGGTGTCCTTACCCAGTGACAGAAAGGGTTGCAAGGCACGTATTGTATTGTTGCCATCGAGGATAACAAGATGGGGTATTTATCATCTTGCATGGATTTATTCCTCTACATCATGTCATCTTGCTTAGGCGTTACTCTGTTTTTAACTTAATACTCTAGATGCATGCTGGATAGCGGTCGATGAGTGGAGTAATAGTAGTAGATGCAGAATCGTTTCGATCTACTTGTCTCGGATGTGATGCCTATATACGTGATCATACCTAGATATACTCATAACTATGCTCAATTGTGTCAATTGCTCAATAGTAATTTGTTCACCCACCGTAGAATACTTATGCTCTTGAGAGAAGCCACTAGGGAAATCTATGGCCCCCGGGTCTATTCTCATCATAGCAATCTCCATCACTTTAATACTTGCTTTGTTTTTACTTTGCTTTTTTACTTTTCACTTTGCATCTACATACTAAAAATACCAAAAATATTATCTCTATAAGATCTCACTCTCGTAAGTGACCGTGAAGGGATTGACAACCCCTAATCGCGTTGGTTGCGAGTAGCTATCGTTTTGTGCAGGTACGAGGGACTTGTGTGTGGCCTCCTCCGGATTGATACCTTGGTTCTCAAAAACTGAGGGAAATACTTACGCTACTCTGCTGCATCATCCTCTCCTCTTCGGGGAAAACCAACGCAAGCTCAAGACGTAGCAAGAAGGATTTCTGGCACCGTTGCCGAGGAGTCTACGCAAAAGTCAACATACCAAGTACCCATCACAATCACTATCTCTTGCATTACATTATTCGCCATTTGCCTCTCGTTTTCCTCTCCCCCACTTCACCCTTGCCGTTTTATTCGCCCTCTCTTTCCCAATCTCCATCTCTCTTTCCCGTTGCCTTTTCACTACTAGGAAAAAGGCTACTAGCAGCGCGGGTAAAATGGCTACGAGCAGCGCGGGTACCCGCGCTACTAGTATCGCGCTACAACTAATAGTTAGTAGTAGCGCGGGGCGTGTGTGACACTGATACGTCTGCAACGTATCTATAATTTTTGATTGCTCCATGCTACTTTATCTATTGTTTTGGACTATAATGGGCTTTATTTTCAACTTTTATATTACTTTTGGGACTAACCTATTAACCGGAGGCCCAGCCCAGAATTGCTGTTTTTTTGCTTATTTCAGTGTTTCGAAGAAACGGAATATCAAACGGTGTCCAAACGGAATGAAACCTTCGGGAACGTGATCTTCTCACCGAACGTGATACAGGAGACTTGGACCCTACTCCAAGGAGTGCCAGAGGCGGTAACGAGGGTGGGGGGCGCCGTCTCTCGGGCGTGCCCCGCCTCGTGGGCCCCCTGACGCTCCACCGACGTACTCCTTCCTCCTATATATACCTACATACCCCCAACAGATCAGAGACGGAGTCAAAAACCTAATTCCACCGCCGTAACTTCCTTTATCCACGAGATCCCATCTTGGGGCCTGTTCCGGAGCTCCGCAGGAGGGGGCATCCACCACGGAGGGCTTCTACATCAACACCATAGCCCCTCCGATGAAGTGTGAGTAGTTTACTTCAGACCTTCGGGTCCATAGTTAGTAGCTAGATGGCTTCTTCTCTCTTTTGGATCTCAATACAATGTTCTCCCCTCTCTCGTGGAGATCTATTCGATGTAATCTTCTTTTGCGGTGTGTTTGTTGAGACCGATGAATTGTGGGTTTATGATCCAGCTTATCTATGGAAAATATTTGATTCTTCTCTGAATTCTTTTATGTATGATTGAGTTATCTTTGCAAGTCTCTTGAATTATCCGCTTGGTTTGGCCAACTAGATTGGTAGTTCTTGCAATGGGAGAAGTGCTTAGCTTTGGGTTCAATCTTGCGGTATCCTTACCTAGTGATGTAAGGGTTGCAAGGCACGTATTGTATTGTTGCCATCGAGGATAACAAGATGGGGTATTTATCATATTGCATAAATTTATTCCTCTACATCATGTCATCTTGCTTAAGGCGTTACTCGCTTTTTAACTTAACACTCTAGATGCATCTTTGGATAGCGGTCGATGAGTGGAGTAATAGTAGTAGATGCAGAATCGTTTCGGTCTACTTGTCTCGGACGTGATGCCTATATACATGATCATTGCCTGGATAACCTCATAACTATGCTCAATTTTGTCAATTGCTCAACAGTAATTTGTTCACCCACCGTAGAATACTTATGCTCTTGAGAGAAGCCACTAGTGAAACCTGTTGTAACGCCCTCGATGCGGCTATATCTCCCACGTGTCGAAGCACGACTTAGAGGCATAACCGCATTGAAAGCAATGTCGCAAGTGAGGTAATCTTCACACAACCCATGTAATACATAAGGGAAAGAGATACATAGTTGGCTTACAAATGCCACTTCACACAATACATAAATAAACAACCATCATCTAGATTACACTCAAGGTCCGACCACGGAACCAAAATAAAAGAAGACTACCCCAAATGCTAAACAGATCCCCGATCGTCCCAACTGGCTCCACCATCGATCATCAGGAAAAAGACATAGTAACGACCACGTTCCTCGCCGAACTCCCACTTGAGCTCGGTTGCGCCACCAGACCGGCATCGTCGGCACTGCAACTGTTTTGGTAGAATCTGTGAGTCACGGGGACTCGGCAATCTCACACCCGCGAGATCAAGACTATTTAAGCTTATAGGAAGGACGGTGTTGTGAGGTGGAGCTGCAGCAAGCGACTAGCATATGTGGTGGCTACATTCGCAAAAGAGAGCGAGAGGAGAAGCAAGGCGCGGTCGTGAAGCTAGTAGCGATCAAGAAGTGATCCTGAACTACTTACGTCAAACATAACTCCAACACCGTGTTCACTTCCCGGACTCCGCCGAGAAGAGACCATCACGGTTACACACGCGGTTGATGTATTTTAATAAAGGTCAACTTCAGGTTTTCTACAACCGGACATTAACAAATTCCCATCTGCCTCATAACCGCGGGCACGGATTTCGAAAGATAAAACCCTGCAGGCGTGTCCCAACTTAGCCCATTATAAGCTCTCACGGTCAACGAAGGATATTCCTTCTACCGGGAAGACCCGATCAGTCTCGGAATCCCGGACTACAAGACATTTCGACAAAGAATAAAACAAGACCAGCAAAAGCCGCCCGATTGTGCCGACAAATCCCGATAGGAGCTGCACATATCTCGCTCTCGTGGCACATCCGGATGAGACAGGCTACGAGTAAAACCAAGCCTTGAGTTTCCCGAGGTGGCCAGCAGCGGTTCGGTTCGGGCCAGCACTCAAGGAGCACCGGTCCGGAGGGGGGGGTTAAAATAAAGATGACCCTCGGCTCGCGAAAACCCGGGGAAAAAGGCTTAGGTGGCAAATGGTAAAACCAAAGTTGGGCCTTCTGGAGGAGTCTTATTCAAAGCGAACTGTCACGGGGTCCCATAAATCACCCAACCGTAAGGAACGCGAAATCAAGGAACATAACACGGTATGATTTGAAACTAGGGCGGCAAGAGTGGAACAAAACACCAGGCATAAGGCCGAGTCTTCCACCCTTTACCAAGTATATAGATGCATTAATTAAACAATAGATATTGTGATATCCCAACAAGTAAACATGTTCCAACAAGGAACAACATCTCCATGTTCCAACAAGGAACAAACTTCATTTTCACCGCAACTAGCAACGCTATAAGAGGGCCGAGCAAAGCGGTAACATAGCCAATCAACGGTTTGCTAGGAAAGGATGGTTAGGGGCTTGACATGGCAATATGGGTGGCATGATATAGCAAGTGATAGGCATCGTAGCATAGGCATAGCAGAAGAGCGAGCATCTAGCAAGCAAAGATAGAAGTGATTTCGAGGGTATGGTCAGCTTGCCTGCAAGGTTCTCAGAGTTGTCGAAAGCTTGATCCTTGTAAGCGTTCTCAACAGGTTCCTCATTCACGTACTCGTCTCCCGGCTCTACCCAAAGCAAGAACACAAACAAAGGAACCACAATGAATCACGGTGCAATGCACAAGCAACATGATGCAATACATGGCATGATATGCGAGATGTGATATGCAATGCGTATGCGTGCTCCGGAAGGAAAAATATGAACCAGGCATTAACTTGGCAAACCAAGTATGCCGCTGAAAATGTG
Organism: Aegilops bicornis; assembly: GCA_021605145.1. Lineage (NCBI taxonomy): Eukaryota > Viridiplantae > Streptophyta > Magnoliopsida > Poales > Poaceae > Aegilops > Aegilops bicornis. The sequence continues at coordinate 125,117,208 of CM038675.1, read as the reverse complement.
AGATGATTTTGGTTGAAATCGATATAAAGATCACCGGAATCGGATGCACGGTTTGCAAATGACGAGCAAAACAAGAATGACACTAATCTGCCATTAACAGCATGATGCCACATAGCAAGCAACAAGAAATTAAGCTACTACACCCAAACATACCAACAAAGCATATGGCAGTGATCTACTCAAGATGTTTGACAAAAGATGAACACTGAGCTACGGCTAATTCACAACATAACAGGTCCAAACAAGCATGGCAAAAGTGCAAAATATATCAGCTTCACAGACTTAGTGAAAATACTGAACATGGCAGAATCAGCATCAGGAAGCAATGTTCAGAGCAAGCAAACAGCATGCTACAGGAACTTATAATAGCAAAACAAGGCATGGCATGAATCTACTCAAAGCATAGAACAAAAGTCCCTTACTGACCATAAGCCAAAAAGGATCAGAAGATATGATGGCATCCACGTAAACATAGCAAGTTTCGTTAACAGATTCAGCAACATGGCATGACAAAAACAGATATCAAGTAGGCATGTTTAAGAGCTCGATGCACTCACTACAGAGCATTTCATGATAAACTAAGCATACATCCATCAATAATACATGTCATAGAAGCTACACATGGCAAGAACAACACCATAGCATACACGGATCAACTACAACAACCTTGGCAAAATTGAATAACATGTAAACAATCTGCCAGGAAACATTTTATAGCAAAAGTTGAGCTCGATTGACTCAAGCTATGGCACTCCATAATTGCAAACAAGGGCATGGATGGATAGATCATAACCATATGCCAAAATATGCATGGATCTCTCTGTAGCATCAAGTTAACATGGCATAAAAATATCAGCAAAACAGGGGCTGAAATCAGCAACATCATGAAGCCCAGTTTGCATGCTTGTGCTAGTCACCACAGAGATCACAAAAATACATGGCATACACTCCTGTAAAGATGGCATGGCATATTACAAAACACATGTAGGACTCCAGATCATAGGATGCACACATCAATCATGGCAAAAATGACAAAAGTGCATGTTCTGATAATAATCTGAAACTAACATCACATAGCCCTCTTCCAACAGCATTTCGGGCATCAAGATGAGCTCAAATGAAAATGATGCAATGAGATGAAATGATCTACTCTTCGAGGCAAACATTTCAGTATGCTACACGCACGAAACGGAGCAACATGTAGAGAGTTATGGCATGATGAAAATGCAACAAAAATAATCGGCTGTAAAAATGACTTGGGCGATTTCGGGGAGAAAAGGTCAACCTCTCGTGGATCCGAACGGATCTGGCCGGATCGAGGCGGCTGCGCCGGCTCGCCGGAGCTGGAGCTCGGGGGAGAGGTAGGAGAGGCCGGGGCGGCGAGGTACGGCGGGGAGGCGAGGTCGGGCGTGGCCGGGCGGGCGTGAGGCGGCGACGGGCGGAGAGCGGGTGGCGGCCTGGCGCGCTGGGCGGCCGGGCGGTAGGCGGCGGCGATCGGGCGCGGCTGGCCGAGCGCTGGGCGGCGCTGGGAGAAGGGCGGCGCGGTGTACGGGTTACGGGGCCCCGTGACGGGCAAAGGGCTGGGCGGCGCAGACGGTGGCCGGGCGCCACGTGGCGGCTCCCAGTTGGCCGGGCGGCGGCGGGCGGACGTGTCCGGCCTAGTCCGGACATGTCCGGCGGCGCGGAGGGGGGATTTCGCTAGGGTTTGCCCGGATTTGGAGGGGGAGATGCATATTTATAGGTAGAGGGAGCTAGGAGTGTCCAAATGGGGTGTAGTTTTCGCCCACACGATCGTGATCCGACGACGGAGAGCATGGAAGTGACTTAGATGGGTTATTGGGCTGTTTTGGAGGGGTGTTGGGCTGCAACTTAAAAGAGGCCTTTGCGAGAGTGCGGTTAACCGTTGGAGTACCAAACGAGCTCCAAATGACCCGAAACTTGACAGGTGGTCTACCAGTGGTATACCAGTGCCACTTGACCAACCTCGGTCCATTCCGAGAAAGTTTAGTGCCCGCTCACGGAAAAATGTAAAAGGGGACGCCGGGGAACATAGGAGTGCCGGATTGCAAAACGGACAACGGGGAAAATGCTCGGAATCATGAGACGAACACGTATGCAAATGAGATGCATATGATGACATGATATGAAATGCATGACATGGACAAAAAGCAAAAAGAAGAAAAAAACCCAACCACGGAGGGAATATCATATCACAATGCCAAAAATGGCAAGAGTTGGAGTTACAAATATGGAAAGTTACATCCGGGGTGTTACACCTATGGCCCCCGGGTCTATTCTTATCATATCAATCTCCATCACTTTATTTACTTTCTTTGCTTTTAGTTTTCACTTTGCATCTTTATACCAAAAATACAAAAAATATTATCTCTATCAGATCTCACTCTCGTAAGTGACCGTGAAGGGATTGACAACTCCTAATCGCGTTGGTTGCGAGTAGCTATCGTTTTGTGCAGGTACGAGGGACTTGCGCGTGGCCTCCTACTGGATTGATACCTTGGTTCTCAAAAACTGAGGGAAATACTTAGGCTACTGTGGTGCATCATCCCCTCCTCTTCGGGGAAAACCAACGCAAGCTCGAGACGTAGCAAGAAGGATTTCTGGCGCCGTTGCCGGGGAGGCTTACGCAGAAGTCAACATACCAAGTACCCATCACAATCCCTATCTCTCGCATTACATTATTTGCCATTTGCCTCTCATTTTCCTCTCCCCCACTTCACCCTTGCCGTTTTATTCGCCCTCTCTTTCCCAATCTCCTCCTCTTTTTCCCTTTGCCTTTTGTTTGCTCGTGTATTAGTTTGCTTGTTCGTTGCGATGGCTCAAGATGCCACCAAATTGTGTGATTTCACCAATACCAATAATAATGATTTCCTTAGCACCCCGATTGCTCCTCTTGCCAATACCGAATCTTGTGAAATCAATACTTCTTTGTTGAATCTTGTTATGAAAGATCAATTACCGCCTTCCTAGTGAAGATGCCGCTACTCATCTGAATAGCTTCGTTGATTTATGTGATATGCAAAAGAAAAAAGATGTCGATAATGATGTCGTTAAGGGTAAGCTATTTCCTTTTTCGCTTAGAGATCGTGCTAAAGCGTGGTTTTCATCTTTGCCTAAAAATAGTATTGATTCTTGGAACAAGTGCAAAGATGCTTTTATATCTAAGTATTTTCTTCCCGCTAAGATTATCTCTCTTAGGAACGATATTATGAATTTTAAGCAACTTGATCATGAACATGTTGCACAAGCTTGGGAGAGAATGAAATTAATGATACGTAATTGTCCTACTCATGGTTTGAACTTGTGGATGATTATAAAAAAAAATTATGCTGGATTGAATTTTGCTTCTAGAAATCTTTTTAGATTCGGCATGGAGGCACTTTTATGGAAATCACTTTAGGAGATGCTACTAAACTCCTAGATAATATTATGGTTAATTATTCTCAATGGCATACTGAAAGATATACTAATAAAAAAGTGCATGCTATAGAAGAAATCAATGATTTGAGTGGAAAGATGGATGAACTTATGAAGTTATTTACTAAGAGTGTTTCTTCTGATCCTAATGATATGCCTTTGTCTACCTTGATTGATAATAATAATGAATCTATGGATGTGAATTTTGTTGGTAGGAATAGTTTTGGAAACAACGCAGATAGAGGGAATTTTAATCCTAGGCCTTATCCTAGTAATCCTTCTAATAATTATGGAAATTCCTACAACAACTCTTATGGAAATTTCAATAAGATTCCCTCTGAATTTGAGAGTAGTGTTAAAGAGTTTATGAATTCACAAAAGAATTTTAATGCTTTGCTTGAAGAGAAATTACTTAAAGTTGATGATTTGGCTAGGAACGTTGATATAATTTCTCTTGATGTTGATTCTTTAAAGCTTAGATCTATTCCTCCTAAGCATGATATCAATGAGTCTCTCAAAGCTATGAGAATTTCTATTGATGAGTGCAAAGAAAGAACCGCTAGGATGCATGCTTCCAAAGATGCCTTTATTAAAGCGTGTTCTTCTAATTCCTATGAAAATCAAGATGAAGATCTAATAGTTATTGATGTGTCCCCTATTAAATCTTTGTTTTGCAATATGAATCTTGATGAAACTGAATATGATCTTCCTTTACCTAGAAGGCGTTCTAAGAATTCAGAGTTTTTAGATCTTAATGATGAAATTGATAAAAGTGGGATTGAAAGAAATAAAAATCGAGATATTGCTAAACCCACTATATTGGATCTCAAGGAATTTAATTATGAAAATTGCTCTTTAATTGATTGTATTTCCTTGTTGCAATCCGTGCTAAATTCTCCTCATGCTTATAGTCAGAATAAGGCTTTTACTGAACACATTGTTGATGCCTTGATGCAATCTTATGAAGAAAAGCTTGTTAAAAATTTCTATCCCTAGGAAACTCCATGATGAATGGGAACCTACTATTAAAATTAAAATTAAAAATTATGAGTCTCATGCTTTGTGTGATTTGGGTGCTAGTGTCTCTACTATTCCCAAAACTTTGTGTGATTTGCTAGATTTCCGTGATTTTGATGATTGCTCTCCAAACTTGCATCTTGCGGATTCCACTATTAAAAAGCCTATGGGAAGAATTAATGATGTTCTTATTGTTGCAAATAGGAATTATGTGCCCGTAGATTTTATCGTTCTTGATATAGATTGCAATCCTTCATGTCCTATTATTCTTGGTAGACCTTTCCTTAGAACGATTGGTGCAATTATTGATATGAAGGAAGGAAATATTAGATTCCAATTCCCTTTAAAGAAGGGCATGGAACATTTTCCTAGAAAGAAAATAAAATTACCATATGAATCTATCATGAGAGCCACTTATGGATTGCCTACCAAAGATGGCAATACCTAGATATATCCTTGTTTTTATGCCTAGCTAGGGGCGTTAAACGATAGCGCTTGTTGGGAGGCAACCCAATTTTATTTTGTGTTTTTTGTTTTTGGTTCTTTTTAGCAATAAATAATCCATCTAGCCTCTGTTTAGATGTGGTTTTATTTTTTAATTAGTGTTTGTGCCAAGTTGAACCTATTGGATCTTCTTGGATGATAGTTATTTGATCTTGCTGTAATTTCCAGAAACTTTGTGCTCAGTTCCCGAATTGTTAAAAATCACCAGAACGTGATAAAATACTGATTCCAATTTTTGCTGATCAATAAAAAAATTTCCAGGTCGTCTAATTTTGGTAGAATTTTTTGGGTTCCATAAGTTTGCGTTAGTTACAGATTACCTACAGACTGTTCTGTTTTTGACAGATTCTGTTTTGTGTGTGTTGTTTGCTTATTTTGATGAATGTATGGCTAGTAAAATAGTTTATGAACCATAGAGAAGTTGGAATACAGTAGGTTTAACACCAATATAAATAAAGAATGAGTTCATTACAGTACTTTAAAGTAGTCTTTTGTTTTGTTTCTCTAACGGAGCTCACGAGATTTCTATTGAGTTTTGTGTTGTGAAGTTTTCAAGTTTTGGGTGAATTCTTTTGATGGATTATGGAACAAGGAGTGGCAAGAGCCTAAGCTTGGGGATGCCCATGGCACCCCCAAGATAATCCAAGGACACCAAAAATACAAAGCTTGGGGATGCCCCGGAAGGCATCCCTTCTTTCGTCCACTTCCATCGGTAATTTACTTGGAACTATATTTTTATTCACCAACATGATATGTGTTTTGCTTGGAGCGTCTTGTATTATTTGAGTCTTTGATTGTTAGTTTACCACAATCAGCCTTGCTGTACACACCTTTTGAGAGAGCCATACATGATTTGGAATTTGATAGAATACTCTATGTGCTTCACTTATATCTTTTGAGGTTGATAGTTTTGCTCATAGTGCTTCACTTATATCTTTTTGAGCGTGAATTTTTTTGCTCTAGTTCTTCACTTAGATCTTTTAGAGCACGGTGGTGGATTGGTTTTAAAGAAACTTGATCTCTCATGCTTCACTTAGATTATTTTGAGAGTCGTTAATAGCATGGTAATTTGCTTAATGTTAATATACTTGGTATTCAAGATATGTGAAACTTTCTTTTGAGTGCGTTGAATACTAAGATAAGTTTGATGCTTGATAATTTTTTTGAGATATGAAGGTGATAATATTAGAGTCATGCTAGTTGAGTAGTTGTGAATTTAAAGAATACTTGTGTTGAAATTTGTGATTCCCGTAGCATGCACGTATGGTGAACCGTTATGTGATGAACTCGGAGCATGATTTATTTATTGATTGTCTTCCTTATGAGTGGCGGTCGAACGAGCGATGGTCTTTCCTACCAATCTATCCCCTAGGAGCATGCGCGTAATACTTTGCTTTGATAACTTCTAGATTTTTGCAATAAGTATATGAGTTCTTTATGACTAATGTTGAGTCCATGGATTATACGCACTTTTTCCCATCCTTCCACCATCGCTAGCCTCTCTAAATACTGCGCACCTTTCGCCGGTATCATACACCCACCATATACCTTCCTCAAAACAGCCACCATACCTACCTATCATGGCATTTCCATAGCCATTCCGAGATATATTGCCATGCAACTTTCCACCGTTCCGTTTATTATGACACGCCCATCATTGTCATATTGCTTAGCATGATCATGTAGTTGACGCCGTATTTGTGGCAAAGCCACCATTCATAATTCTTTCATACATGTCACCCATGTTTCATTGCATATCCGGTACACATCACGGAGGCATTCATATAGAGTCATATTTTGTTCTAAGTATCGAGTTATAATTGTTGAGTTGTAAGAAAAATAAAAGTGTGATGATCATCATTATTAGAGCATTGTCCCAAGTGAGGAAAGGATGATGGAGACTATGATTCCCCCACAAGTTGGGATGAGACTCCGGACGAAAACTAAAAAAAATAAAAAAAAGAGGCCATAAAAAAAGAGAAAATGCCCAAATAAAAAAAATGAAAAAAATGAGAGAAAAAGAGAGAAGGGATAATGTTACTATCCTTTTACCACACTTGTGCTTCAAAGTAGCACCATGATCTTCATGATAGAGAGTCTCTCATTTTGTCACTTTCATATACTAGTGGGAATTTTTCATTATAGAACTTGGCTTGTATATTCCAATGATGGGCTTCCTCAAAATGCCCTAGGTCTTCGTGAGCAAGCGAGTTGGATGCACACCCACTTAGTTTCTTTTGAGCTTTCATATACTTATAGCTCTAGTGCATCTATTGCATGGCAATCCCTACTCACTCACATTGATATCTATTGATGGGCATCTCCATAGCCCGTTAATACGCCTAGTTGATGTGAGACTATCTTCCCTCTTTTTTGTCTTCTCCACAACCACCATTCTATTCCACATATAGTGCTATATCCATGGCTCACGCTCATGTATTGAGTGAAGATTGATTTTTTTTTTCAAAATGTCAAAGTATAAAACAATTGCTTGGCTTGTCATCGGGGTTGTGCATGATTTAAATACTTTGTGTGGGGAAGATGGAGCATAGCCAGACTATATGATTTTGTAGGGATAAATTTCTTTGGCCATGTTATTTTGAGAAGACATAATTGCTTTGTTAGTATGCTTGAAGTATTATTATTTTTATGTCAATATGAACTATTGTCTTGAATCTTTTGGATCTGAATATTCATATCACAATTAAGAAGATTTACATTGAAATTATGCCAAAGTATCACTCCGCATCAAAAATTCTTTTTTTTATCATTTACCTACTCGAGGACGAGCAGGAATTAAGCTCGGGGATGTCTGATACGTCTCCAACATATCTATAATTTTTGATTGCTCCATGCTACTTTATTTATTGTTTTGGACTATAATGGGCTTTATTTTCCACTTTTATATTACTTTTGGGACTAACCTATTAACCGGAGGCCCAGCCCAGAATTGCTGTTTTTTTTGCCTATTTCAGTGTTTCGAAGAAACGGAATATCAAACAGAGTCCAAACGGAATGAAACCTTCGGGAACGTGATCTTCTCACCGAACGTGATCCAGGAGACTTGGACCCTACTCCAAGGAGTGCCAGAGGCGGTCACGAGGGTGGGTGGCGCGCCCTCCCCCTGGGTGCGCCCCCTGCCTCGTGGGCCCCCTGACGCTCCACCGACATACTCCTTCCTCCTATATATACCTCACGCACTTCAACAGATCGTGGACGGAGCCAAAACCTAAGTCCACCGCCAGACCTTCCTGTATCCACGAGATCCCATCTTGGGGCCTGTTAGGAGCTCCGCAGAGGGGGCATCCACCACGGAGGGCTTCTACATCAACACCATAGCCCCTCCGATGAAGTGTGAGTAGTTTACTTGGACCTTCGGGTCCATAGGTAGTAGCTAGATGGCTTCTTCTCTCTTTTTGGATCTCAATACAATGTTCTCCCCTCTCTCGTGGAGATCTATTCGATGTAATCTTCTTTTTGCGGTGTGTTTGTTGAGACCGATGAATTGTGGGTTTATGATCCAGCTTATCTATGGAAAATATTTGATTCTTCTCTGAATTCTTTTATGTATGAATAAGTTATCTTTGCAAGTCTCTTCGAATTATCCGTTTGGTTTGGCCAACTAGATTGGTAGTTCTTGCAATGGGAGAAGTGCTTAGCTTTGGGTTCAATCTTGCGGTGTCCGTACCTAGTGACAGAAGGGGTTGCAAGGCACGTATTGTATTGTTGCCATTGAGGATAACAAGATGGGGTATTTATCATATTGCATGAATTTATTCCTCTACATCATGTCATCTTTCTTAAGGCGTTACTCTGTTTTTAACTTAATACTCTAGATGCATCCGGATAGTGGTCGATGAGTGGAGTAATAGTAGTAGATGCAGAATCGTTTCGGTCTACTTGTATCGGACGTGATGCCTATATACATGATCATTGCTGGATAACCTCATAACTATGCTCAATTACATCAATTGCTCAACAGTAATTTGTTCACCCACCGTAGAATACTTATGCTCTTGAGAGAAGCCACTAGTGAAACCTATGGCCCCCGGGTCCATTCTCATCATATCAATCTCCATCACTTTATTTACTTGCTTTGCTTTTACTTTTCACTTTGCATCTTTATACCAAAAATACCAAAAATATTATCTCTATCAGATCTCACTCTCGGAAGTGACCGTGAAGGGATCGACAACCCCTAATCGCGTTGGTTGCGAGTAGCTATCGTTTTGTGCAGGTACGAGGGACTTTCGCGTGGCCTCCTACTGGATTGATACCTTGGTTCTAAAAAACCGAGGGAAATACTTACGCCATCTTGTGCTGCATCATCCCTCCTCTTCGGGAAAACCAATGCAAGCTCGAGACGCAGCAAGAAGGATTTCTGGCGCCGCTGTCGGGAGGCTTACTTAAAAGTCAACATACCAAGTACCCATCACAATCCCTATCTCTCGCATTACATTATTTGCCATTTGCCTCTCATTTTCCTCTCCCCCACTTCACCCTTGCCGTTTTATTCGCCCTCTCTTTCCCAATCTCCTCCTCTTTTTCCCTTTGCCTTTTGTTTGCTCGTGTGTTAGTTTGCTTGTTTGTTGCGATGGCTCAAGATGCCACCAAATTGTGTGATTTCACCGATACCAATAATAATGATTTCCTTAGCACTCCGATTGCTCCTCTTGCCAATACTGAATCTTGTGAAATCAATACTGCTTTGTTGAATCTTGTTATGAAAGATCAATTACCGGCCTTCCTAGTGAAGATGCCGCTACTCATCTGAATAGCTTCGTTGATTTATGTGATATGCAAAAGAAAAAAGATGTCGATAATGATGTCGTTAAGTTGAAGCTATTTCCTTTTCCGCTTAGAGATCGTGCTAAAGCGTGGTTTTCATCTATATACTTGCTTTGTTTTTACTTTGCTTTTTTACTTTTCACTTTGCATCTATATACTAAAAATACCAAAAATATTATCTCTATCGGATCTCACTCTCGTAAGTGACCGTGAAGGGATTGACAACCCCTAATCGCGTTGGTTGCGAGTAGCTATCGTTTTGTGCAGGTACGAGGGACTTGTGCGTGGCCTCCTACTGGATTGATACCTTGGTTCTCAAAAACTGAGGGAAATACTTACACTACTGTGCTGCATCATCCCCTCCTCTTCGGGGAAAACCAACGCAAGCTCGAGACGTAGCAGACACCCGCGCTATTGCTATTACAGAACCGCGCTACTACTAGCGTAGTAGTAGCAGCGTTATTATAATACCAGCGCTACTAGTATCCTAAATACTAGTAGCGCTCAATTTGTTCCCACGCTACTACTAACTATTTAGGATTTAAAAAAAATAAAATCAACCAATTCCATTTTATGCATACAATTCCAAGAAACAATAATGATGGAAAAATGTCACTATCACACAGTTGCCATATTCCTTATTCCTGATTCTACTATCACACAGTTGCCATATCTGCTACCACACAGTTTCTCATTCTACATGTCCTCACTCTAATAGTAAGAAAAATGAAAAGGAAAAATAGAGCTAATCTGCCATTGGAATGTCCTTATTCTGAGTAATATTCAATGGAACGGTGCAATTGCAATTAGTCTCATGGATTCACTATGCTGCTTCAACATCTCATTATCCCGCATCGATGGAAATGAGCATCAGCAAGGCATATAGATTTTATCAATAAATGGAGAGGAAGCATAATCTCGAGATGATTCAGGAGACACATGGACTAAGATTCTGATACAATGCGAATATGCACTATAAGTACACATATATTTCAGTTACAAAATGATATTTAGTTAAAAAGTGACAAATAACTGAATGAAACTCAAACTATATATTTCAGTTACAAAAAATATTTCAGCTTAGGAATGTAGTGTATAAATCAGACTAGATAGATAACACTAAGCTTAAATTTTAAATGCAGTTTTAGTACTAGCACCTACCAACTGAATATATATTTTCCTTAGTGCATTTGCACTAGGAAACTAATCCTAACGTATCAACATTTTGATCACCATTATATCCCGTTGTGAATCCAAGGAAATCAACAGTTCTATAAGATATGGCTAGAAAACACTGGACATAACAGAAAGTAGCCACTTCTTTGTTGTGTGGAAAATTTCCCAGGATTACTTCACTATGGATTGGGTAAAGAATCAATAAGGACAACACCCACGGTATAACTCTCACCTTCTTCTGGGTGAAGAAGAAGGTGGCCACCGGCTTGAAGTACTAGGTGACAGGCATTTCTTCAAACATGTTCCAGTGAAAGCCGAGATTTGGCGCCAATTGCCATAGTCGTCATGCGCCTGTCACAAGACAAAAAAATGGAACTACCTTAAATCGCTGTGCGTTTGTTTTTCTTCCTCAAACATGAACAAACAAAAAAAATGTTTGGCTGAAACAGAGTAATCAGCTATATGTTTCTTTCCGCTCCTAAATTGCATAAGGAAATCTTCATCTATTATTTTACTCTATGTTTACTAGCTACAACCTGTTGGATAGAAAAACACCTTCCACCATATGACTGTAGCTTGCCTAAATAACCTCAAAGTAGAAAATGCACGCTCGACACTTGTGGTACAAATTGTAAAATCAATGGTTTTGCCCTTAACCATTACTTGTCTCTAAACAACACTTTTGTTCAAGACAAAATCTGTGACCTAATTAGAACTTGTTCCAATTAGTTAACATGAAAGAATCTACACTGAAAAGGCATAATCAAAGAGCTGGATTTCAGTATAACAAGATTAAATTCCCAGTGGGGAGAGGGTGGGCAGACTGCTCATGTTGCTGACAGGCTAACTTGCACGCGATGCTGGCGGCGCCTATGCATAAGCACGGCCACGGCAAGACATCGGCGGCCGAGGAGGCATCGACGGCAGGATTAAATGCAAAAGAAATGTTTATAAGGTGCTGATAACTCGTTACCAAGCAACCTGATAGCAAATTAATTCTTCTAAGCACCGAGAATAACAAAAAATTAGTACGCTATTTGGTCCAATTGGTCAAGGCCCAAAATGCAGGTTAAGACCAACTATATCAACACCTATAAGAACCTCTACCTTATGCATGCCTCATATGCAACCTTACAAGAATTCCTACAAACATTCATAATTCTCTAGTACAATACATCGAAATTGGTAGCAAACCAAACGATTCACGCACAGAACCAATGCACCAGCTCAAACATTCAATCGCCGTGGTAGGTCCCAGCCAAAGTCCCTGAACACGGGGGCTTGAGGGGGAGGAGGCATGCCTGGCAGTGGAGCAGCGCCGATCCCTGTGATTTTTAGTTTTAGGGTGAGAGTTGTGGGGGCTGTAGAGCATGTTTTTCTGTCAACTGGCCAGGATCAGAATGCAATATTGGTGGTGAGAGAGCAGAGCATGTGGCACCAAGGAATCATGCTCGCTAATCAATTTATAGATTCAAGCAAGCGGCTATGTAGTGAGACCTGCAAATGCCTCAGAGGGTGGAGAATTATATCTCTCATGGCTAGAGAGAATTTGCAGCATCCACGCCTACAAACTAACAATCACAGGGATTACACGACCATGGAGCAAACAAACAAAGAATTCCACCGGTGGCTTCTCGCTTTGTTGGTTTTATGCACAATCTAGCACAGGGACCTTGCCATGCCGTTCCAAGGATTCGACCAGGCCAGGCTACCAAACAAACAACCCTTTATTTATGCGCAGTTTTGCACGCCGTGCTCACGTAAAGAACCTAAGGTCCTCTCACACCACCCACCGCCACACGAATCAAAACAGCCACATGGAACGCGCTTCTTTGGATTCATATGGCACAATAATCTACTCCTACGGGTGCCCAATGCTGTAATCTTGAGAAATCACCTACAAAGTTCAGGCAACAAAAGGCAAAGAACGAAACAAACCTGCGGGAGCTTGACGGTGGTGGAGGCGGCCATGATGCAGTAGCCGAGGAGCTTGGAGACGAGCGGGAGCAGGCATTCTTTCTCCGGGATCTTGGCGTCAAGCGGTCTGCGAGAGGGCCTTGACGAAGTTCATGCCCAGGATCTCCAGCTCCGTCATCTTCAGATTCGCCAATCTCCAAATCATCCAATACAAAAATCAGAAGAAAACAAGGCAGAGGATGCTTCAGTTAGGAGGGCGAGGGGGGATGAGGGAGGAGTGAGTTTCCACATATCCTCACGTCGATCTGCACCAGCGCCATGGCTTCCTCAGCATGGATGGAGCACTACAAAAAAAAGACACATCCGTGATATTTTGGGCCGAACGAATTTTTTTTCTGTCATACATATGACACTTCTATGACGATAATTGTGAAAAAACCCGGTATCATCATAGATGTGGTGGGCTCCTACTTCTATGACAAAAATCATGATGTAAAATGGGCTTTTCGTCCCTGGCAGGCCGGAGACGCAGCTGCATGACATTCTTTGGGCCGTCCATGACGGAAAAACCGTGGTAGAAGCGAGGGGGAGGAAAATTTCGGGGAGTTGCCGGTTACGGTGGGAGGTCGGGGGCCGAGCGATGCGCGTTTCTCTCGTATGTACGCGCGTGTGTGCGAGGCGTTGGCTCTAACTGAAGCCGAGCGAGGCGTCGGGTTGTAACTGAACCCGAGCGATTGCACTGCAGGCTACGCGTTACTGAACCCAAGCGATTGATCGATGGCTGTTAACTGAACCCGACGGAGCGATTTCTTCGCTACTGCTGCTAACTGAAGCCGATTGATGCTGCCTCTGGGATGAACAGTTAGCGTTCTATGGGGGGGGGTTGGATGAACAGTGAGCGGTGGAGTTGCCTCTGGATGAACAGGAACCCGTGGTGTGGAGGGCTGGATGAGCGATGAAGCGGTGGAGGGGTGGTCGTGGAGGGGTGGTTGAACAGGACCCGTGGTGTGGAGGGCTGGATGAGCGAGACGATGGAGGGGTGCCCGTGTGGAGGGTGGTTGAACAATAGGCTGGTGGAGTAAGCGCGGTGGAGGCTAGATGAACAGGAGCCCGTGGAGGCCGGAGGAGGTCGACGGTAGCCCGTGGAGGCCGGAGGAGGTCGATGGTGGAGATGAACAGTATCCTGTGGAGTCCCGTTTATGTACGCCACACCTCCCCTGCTTTGACCGTAGCTCTCCAACACAAGTCCGTTTCGTCTGCTTTTTGCGATACGCCACACCCTCCCGATCAACATGACCCCGTTTCGACCGTAGGAGGTCCGTTTCCTCCGCTTTTGCGGTATGCCACACCCTCCCGATCAACAGGACCCCGTTTCGACCATAGGAGGTCCGTTTCTCCGCTTTTGGCGGTACGCCAGCCCTCCCGATCAACAGGACCCGTTTGAACGTGGCGGTCGAACACAAGGCCGTTTCCTCCGTTGTGCGGTACGCCAGGCCTCGTTTCCATCGCCTGTTCCATCCAAGCCCTCCCGATCAACACGACCACGCATTCCGTTCCGACCCAGCCGGTTGGCTCCCCATGAACACGACGACGACGCTGTTTCTCCATTTCGACCCAGCCATGTACGTATGCACGATAGGCGTTAGAGACCCTGCCCGTATGTACGTACGTGGCCTTATTTTCTTTCTTGCACCCTCGCCGTTGTACGTACGTGTACATGCTATGTGCGCGCCTCTACATCTACGACACGTGCGCGCCTCTACATCGACCAATATGTACGTACACGTTCGCGACCAGAATGACAACGCTATGTACGCTTCGACCAGGTGGGTCCCGACTATCAGTCACTTCCTTGTGTGCGAAGATGTAGCTGGTGGGTCCCAGCAGTCAAGGGGCGAACCGTTTTTTTTCCGGACGCACTTCCTTGCGTGCGAAGATGTAGCTGGTGGGTCCCAGCAGACAGGGGGGAACGTTTTTTTCACGAAATATGGTGGCCCGTCTGGTGGGTCCCCGCTGTTAGGTGGAGGAATATTATTTTGCGCATAATAAGGAGACACTTCTTTGCTGCGGCTGTGGACCCAGCTGTCAGCCTCTCCACGTATAGTCCACGTCCGATGGAAGCCATTCCTTGACCATGTTGACCACGCCGCGCCGAGAGCACCAGGGCGGTGGACGACGGCGAGGCCTAGGAAGGAGACGACGGAGTCGGGAAGACGCGGCAGCGGATGCCCACGCCAGAGAGGAGTATGAGGGTTCACCTGTTCGGCTATGGTGTGAGGCTGCCGTCGCCGCAGAATAACGGGGGGTGTGGGTGCGTAGATGGATGGCCTGGCAGCGATGGGAGTAGTAGGGGCGGTGAGGCCTCCGCGGCATCACAGCTGGCCACGGGCGGCAAGAGCAGGCGGCACGACCGGTGCTGCTTTGGGCGGCTGGAGCAAGAAGACCATAGGTTGAAGAAGCACCACGGCCGTTGGATGGACATCGTACGGTCACTGGAGCTAGAATCGTTCATATATTGACTAAAGTTGACAAGGGCCTCTGTCCCAGTCAACTTAGTAGGCCCACAAGTCAGCCTCCCACCAAGGTTGGTCCCAGCTAGCAGGGGGGTATTCATTTTTTTGTGCGTAATAAGGAGGCACTTCCGGTGGGTCTGAGCTGACAGCGGGGAACGTTTTTTTCGTGAAATACGGTGGCCCGACTTGTGGGTCCCAACAGTCAGGGGGAAAGTTTTTTTCGTGAAATACTGGTGGCCCGTCCAGTGGGTCCCAGATGTCAGGTGGAGGAATAATTATTTTCCGCGTAATAAGGAGGCACTTCCTTGCGGCTGCCGTGGACCCAAATTGTCGGCCTCTCCACGTCTGAGACTCTTCCGATGTAAGTTGGTCGTTGACCACATTGACCACGCCGCGCCGAGAGCACCACGGCGGTGGACGACGACGAGGCCTAGGAAGGGGACGACGCGGAGCCAGCGAAGACGTGGCAGTGGAAGCCTGCGCGGAGAGGAGTATGAGGGTTCACCAGTTCGGCTGCGGTGTGAGGCTGCCGTCGCCGCAGAATAACAGGGGGTGTGGGTGAGTAGAGGGATGCCCTGGCCAGCGGTGGGAGTAGTAGGGGGCACTAAGGCCTGCGCGGTAGCACAGCCGGCCACGGGAGGCGGGAGCAGGCGGTCCCGCCGGCGCTGCTTTGGCGGCTGGGGCAAGAAGATCAGAGATTGAAGAAACACAACGGCCGTTGGATTGACATCCAGCGGTTACGTCTGCTAGAATCGTTTGTTGACGTAGTATACAATAACTAAAAAAATATTGCATACGCGTCAACTAAACAGGCCCACAAGTCAGACCACTCCCTCTTTTTTTAATAATTTATATATAGCTCATGGCAACTTCTTTTGCAATTGATTGCAGTCGTTTTTTTGGTTTGCCAGGGCCAATTTCGCATATTTCTGTGGGTTCCAAACTATTTTTTGTTGGAAATATGCCCTAGAGGCAATAATAAAAGCATTATTATTATATTTCCTTGTTCATGATAATTGTCTTTCATTCATGCTATAACTGTATTATCCGGAAATCGTAATACACGTGTGAATACATAGACTACAATACGTCCCCAGTAAGCCTCTAGTTGACTAGCTCGTTGGTCAACAGATAGTCATGCTTTCCTGACTATGGACATCAGATGTCATTGACAACGGGATCACGTCATTAGGAGAATGATGTGATGGACAAGACCCAATCCTAAGCATAGCACAAAGATCGTGTAGTTCGTTTTGCTAGAGCTTTTCCAATGTCAAGTATCTCTTCCTTAGACCATGAGATCATGTAACTCCCGGATACTGTAGGAGTGCTTTGGGTGTACCAAACGTCACAACATAACTGGGTGACTATAAAGGTGCACTACAGGTATCTCCGAAAGTGTCTATTGGGTTGACACGGATCGAGACAGGGATTTGTCACTCCGTATGACGGAGAGGTATCACTGGGCCCACTCGGTAGTGCATCATCATAATGAGCTCAAAGTGATCAAGTGTCTCCGGTCACGGGATCATGCATTACTGATCTGAGTAAAGTGACTTGCCGGGTAACGAGACTGAACGAGGTATTGGGATACCGACGATCGAGTCTCGCAAGTAACATACCATCGACAAAGGGAATAGTATCACGGAGGTTGCTTGAATCCTCGACATCGTGGTTCATCCGATGACATCATCGAGGAGCATGTGGGAGCCAACATGGGTATCCAGATCCCGCTGTTGGTTATTGACCAGAGCGTCTCGGTCATGTCGCATGTCTCCCGAACCCGTGAGGGTCTACACACTTAAGGTTCGGTGACGCTAGGGTTATTAGGAAGACTTGTATGTGATTACTGAATGTTGTTCGGAGTCCTGGATGAGATCCCGGACGTCACGAGGAGTTCCGGAAGTGTCCGGAGGTAAAGATTTATATATGGGAAGTTGTCAAACAGACACCGGAAAAGTTTCGGGTCATATCGGTATTGTGGAGGGGCCACCGGAAAGGTTCCAGAGGACCACTGGAGGGGCCACCTCCTGGGGGCCACTTGGGCTGCGTGGGAGGCAGCCAGCCCCTTGTGGGCTGGGCGCACCCCCCCCCTTGGGCCCATGCGCCTAGGGTTGAGGGGGGGAACCCTAAGGGGGGCGCCCCCCCTGCGTGGGGGGCAAGCCCCTCCCTTGGCCGCCGCCTCTAGATGCATCTAGAGGGGCCGCCCCTCCTCCTTCCCCTATAAATAGAGGGGTGAGGGAGGGCTGCATACACAACTTGAAGGCGCAGCCCTCCCTCCCCAACACCTCTCCTCCTCCGCGTGCGCTTGGCGAAGCCTGCCGAGAACTGTCACTCCATCATCATCACGCCGTCAGGCTGCTGTTGGAGCCATCGTCCTCAACCTCTCCGTCCTCCTTGCTGGATCAAGACGGAGGAGACGTCGTCCGTACCGTACGTGTGTTGAACGCGGAGGTGCTGTCCGTTCAGCACTTGTTCATCGGTGATCCGAGTACGACTCCATCATCACCATCCCCTTGAACGCTTCCGCACTCGATCTACAAGTGGTATGTAGATGCAAACTCACTCCCTTGACTCGTTTCTTAGATGAACTCATAGATGGATCTTGGTGAAACCGTAGGAAAATTTTTAATTTTCTACAACGTTCTCCAACAGTGGCATCATGAGCTAGGTCTATGCGTAGTTCTCTATTGCACGAGTAGAACACAATTTTGTTGTGGGCGTAGATCTTGTCAACTTGCTTGCCGCTACTAGTCTTATCTTGCTTCCGCGGTATTGTGGGATGAAGCGGCCGGACCAACCTTACACGTGCACGCTTACGTGAGACCGGTTCCACCGACTAACATGCACTAGTTGCATAAGGTGGCTGGCGGGTGTCTGTCTCTCCCACTTTAGTTGGAGCGGATTCGATGAAAAGGGTCCTTATGAAGGGTAAATAGAAGTTGACAAAATCACGTTGTGGTTATTTGTAGGTAAGAAAACGTTCTTGCTAGAACCCAATTGCAGCCACGTAAAAGATGCAACAACAATTAGAGGACGTCTAACTTGTTTTTGCAGCAATTGTCATGTGATGTGATATGGCCAAGTTGTGATGAATGATGTATGACATATTGTGATGTATGAGATCATGTTCTTGTAATAGGAATCACGACTTGCATGTCGATGAGTATGACAACCGGCAGGAGCCATAGGAGTTGTCTTTATTTTTGTATGACCCGCGTGTCATTGAAGAACGCCATGTAAATTACTTTACTTTATTGCTAAATGCGTTAGCCATAGAAGTAGAAGTAGTCGTTGGCGTGACAACTTCATGGAGGCACAATGATGGAGATCATGATGATGGAGATCATGGTGTCATGCCGGTGACAAGACGATCATGGAGCCCCGAAGATGGAGATCAATGGAGCTATATGATATTGGCCATATCATGTCACTACTATATAATTGCATGTGATGTTTATTATGTTTTATGCATCTTGTTTACTTAGAACGACGGTAGTAAATAAGATGATCCCTTACAAAAATTTCAAGAAGTGTTCTCCCTAAGCGTGCACCGTTGCTAAAGTTCGCTGCTTCAAGCACCACGTGATGATCGGGTGTGATAGATCCTTACGTTCACATACAACGGGTGTAAGACAGTTTTACACATGCAAAACACTTAGGGTTAACTTGACGAGCCTAGCATGTATAGACATGGCCTCGGAACACGGAGACCGAAGGTCGAACACGAGTCGTATAGAAGATACGATCAACATGAGAATGTTCACCGACGATGACTAGTCCGTCTCACGTGATGATCGGACACGGCCTAGTCGACTCGGATCGTGTAGCACTTAGATGACTAAAGGGATGTCAAATCTGAGTGGGAGTTCATTCAATAATTTGATTAAGATGAACTAAATTATCATGAACTTAGTCTAAAACTTTTTGCAAAATATGTCTTGTAGATCAAATGGCCAACACTCATGTCAACATGAACTTCAACGTTCTCCTAGAGAAAACCAAGCTGAAAGATGATGGCAGCAACTATACGGATCGGGTCCGGAACACGAGATCATCCTCATAGCTGCCAAGAAGGCATATGTCCTAGAAGCACCGCTTAGGTGACCCACCTGCTCTCCGACCGCAAGACGATTTGAACGTTTGGCAGGCACGCATCGATGATTACTCCCTCGTTCGGTGCGGCATGCTTTACTGACTTAGAACCGGGGCTTCAAAAGCGCTTTTGAGCAACACGGAGCATATGAGATGTTCAAGAGCTGAAACTAGTTTTCCAAGCTCATGCCCGGTCGAGATATGAAGTCTCCGACAAGTTCTATGATTGTAAGATGGAGGAAAACAGTTACGTCAATGAGCACATACTCAAAATGTTTGGGTTGCACCGCTTTGTCCCTGGAGATTAACCTCCTGACGAGGCGGTCATTGACAGAATCCTTGATCGCCCCACCAAGCTACAAGAGCTTCGTGATGAACTACAATATGCGAGGGATGGTGAAGACCATTCCTGAAGTATTTTCAATGCTGAAGTCAGCAGAGGTTGAAATCAAGAAAGAACATCAAGTGTTGATGGTCAATAAGACCACTTAGTTTAAGATGGGCAAGGGTAAGAATAACTTCAAGAAGGACAGCAAGGAGGTTGCCGCGCCCGGTATGCCAGTTGCCGGGAAGAAGTCAAAGAATGGACCCAAACCCGAGACTGAGTGCTTTTATTGCAAGGGGAGGGGTCCTTTGGAAGCGGAACTGCCCCAAATACTTAGCGGATAAGAAGGCCGGCAACACCAAAGGTATATTTGATATACATGTAATTGATGTGTACCTTACCAGTACTCGTAGTAACTCCCCGGTATTTGATACGGTGCCGTTGCTCATATTTGGAACTCACAGCAGGAGCTGCGGAATAAGCGGAGATTGGCGACGAGGTGACGATGCTGGCGTCGGGAATGGTTCCAGAGTCGATGTGATCGCCGTCGCACGCTACCTCTACATTTACCTACGGGATTAGTTTTGAACCTTAATAATTGTTATTTGGTGCCAAGTTTGAGCATGAACATTGTATTTGGATCTCGTTTAATGCGAGATGGCTACTCATTTAAATCCGAGAATAATGGTTGTTCTATTTATATGAGAGATATGTTTTATGGTCATGCTCCAATGGTCAATGGTTTATTCTTAATGAATCTCGAGCATAGTATTACACATATTCATAGTCTCACATACTTGTGGCACTGCCGCCTTGGTCACATTGGTGTCAAGCGCATGAAGAAGCTCCATGCTGATGGACTTTTGGAGTCTCTAGATTATGAATCATTTGACACATGCGAACCATGCCTCATGGGCAAGATGACCAAGACTACGTTCTCCGGAACAATGGAGCGAGCAACCAACTTGTTGGAAATCATACATACCGATGTGTGCGGTCCAATGAGCGTTGAGGCTCGCGGAGGATATCGTTATGTTCTCACTCTCACAGATGACTTGAGTAGATATGGGTATGTCTACTTGATGAAACACAAGTCTGAGACCTTTGAAAAGTTCAAGGAATTTCAGAATGAAGTAGAGAATCAACGAGACCGAAAGATAAAATTCTTACGATCGGATCATGGAGGAGAATATTTAAGTCACGAATTTGGTACACACTTAAGAAAATGTGGAATCGTTTCACAACTCACGCCGCTGGAACACCTCAACAGAACGGTGTGTCCGAACGTCAGAATCGCACTCTCATCGGATATGGTGCGGTCTATGATGTCTCTTACCGATTTACCGCTATCATTTTGGGGATACGCTCTAGAGACAGCTACATTTACTTTAAATAGGGCACCTTCTAAGTCCGTTGAGACGACACCGTATGAATTATGGTTTGGGAAGAAACCTAAGCTGTCGTTTCTAAAAGTTTGGGGATGCGATGCTTATGTCAAGAAACTTCAACCTGAAAAGCTCGAACCCAAGTCGGAAAAATGCGTCTTCATAGGATACCCTAAGGAAACCATAGGGTATACCTTCTACTTAAGATCCGAGGGCAAGATCTTTGTTGCCAAGAACGGATCCTTTCTGGAAAAGAGTTTCTCTCGAAAGAAGTAAGTGGGAGGAAAGTAGAACTTCGATGAAGTACTACCTCTTGAACAGGATAGTAGTGCAGCTCGTGAAAATGTTCTGTGATGCCTACACCAAATCAAGAGGAAATTAATGATGATGATCAAGGTACTTCGGATCAAGTTGCTACTGAACTTCGTGGGTCCACAAGGGCACGCCCGCACTGCAGTGGTACGGCAACCCTTTCCTGGAAATCATGTTGTTAGACAACGGTGAACCTTCGAACTATGAAGAAGCAATGGCGGGCCCAAATTCCAACAAATGGCTAGAAGCCATGAAATCCGAGATAGAATCCATGTATGAAAACAAAGTATGGACTTTGACTGACTTGCCCGATGATCGGCGAGCGATAGAAAACAAATGGATCTTGAAGAAGAAGACGGATGCGGATGGTAATGTCACCATCTATAAAGCTCGACTTGTCGCTAAGGGTTATCGGCAAGTTCAAGGGATTGACTACGATGAGACTTTCTCTCCTGTAGCGAAGCTTAAGTCCGTCCGAATCATGTTAGCAATTGCCGCATACTATGATTATGAGATATGGCAGATGGACGTCAAAACAGCGTTCCTTAACGGTTATCTTAAGGAAGAGCTATATATGATGCAGCCGGAGGGTTTTGTCAATCCTAAGAATGCTAACAAAGTATGCAAGCTCCAGCGATCCATTTATGGGCTGGTGCAAGCATCTCGGAGTTGGAACATTCGCTTTGATGAGATGATCAAAGCGTTTGGGTTTATGTAGACTTATGGAGAAGCCTGCGTTTACAAGAAAGTGAGTGGGAGCTCTGTAGCATTTCTCATATTATATGTAGATGACATACTTTTGATGGGAAATGATATAGAATTCTTGGACAGCATTAAGGCCTACTTGAATAAGTGTTTTTCGATGAAGTACCTTGGAGAAGCTGCTTATATATTAGGCATCAAGATCTATAGAGACAGATCAAGACGCCTCATAGGTCTTTCACAAAGCACATACCTTGATAAGATTTTGAAGAAGTTCAAAATGGATCAGTCCAAGAAGGGGTTCTTGCCTGTATTGCAAGGTGTGAGATTGAGCTCGGCTCAATGCCCGACCACGGCAAAAGATAAAGAAGAGATGAGTGTCATCCCTATGCTTCAGCCATAGGATCTATTATGTATGCCATCTGTGTACCAGACCTGATGTAAACCTTGCCGTAAGTTTGGTAGGAAGATACCAAAGTAATCTCGGCAAGGAACACTGGACAGCGGTCAAGAATATCCTAAAGTACCTGAAAAGGACAAAGGACATGTTTCTCGTTTATGGAGGTACGAAGAGCTCGTCGTAAAGGGTTACGTCGATGCTAGCTTCGACACAGATCTGGATGACTCTAAGTCACAAACCGGATACGTGTATATGTTGAATGGTGGAGTAGTATGGTAGATGCTGCAAGGTGAAGCGTCGTGGCGGGATCTACATGTGAAGCGGAGTACATGGCAGCCTCGGAGGCAGCGCATGAAGCAATTTGGGTGAAGGAGTTCATCACCGACCTAGGAGTCATACCCAATGCGTCGGGGCCAATCAAACTCTTACGTGACAACATCGGAGCTATTGCACTTGCCAAGGAGCCCAGGTTTCACAAGAAGACCAGGCACATCAAGCGTCGCTTCAACTCCATCCGTGAAAATGTTCAGGATGGAGACATAGAAATTTGTAAAGTGCATACGGATCTGAATGTCGCAAATCCGTTGACTAAACCTCTTCATGGGCAAAACATGATCAACACGAGAACTCTATGGGTGTTCGATTCATCACAATGTAACTAGATTATTGACTCTAGTGCAAGTGGGAGACTGTTGGAAATATGCCCTAGAGGCAATAATAAAAGCATTATTATTATATTTCCTTGTTCATGATAATTGTCTTTCATTCATGCTATAAGCTGTATTATCCGGAAATCGTAATACACGTGTGAATACATAGACTACAATACATCCCTAGTAAGCCTCTAGTTGACTAGCTCGTTGGTCAGCAGATAGTCATGGTTTCGACTATGGACATCGATGTCATTGACAATGGGATCACGTCATTAGGAGAATGACGTGATGGACAAGACCCAATCCTAAGCATAGCACAAAGATCGTGTAGTTCGCTTTTGCTAGAGCTTTTCCAATGTCAAGTATCTCTTCCTTAGACCATGAGATCGTGTAACTCCGGATACCGTAGGAGTGCTTTGGGTGTACCAAAGCGTCACAACGAATCGGGTGACTATAAAGGTGCACTACAGGTATCTTCGAAAGTGTACATTGGGTTGACACGAATCGAGACAGGGATTTGTCACTCCGTATGACGGAGAGGTATCACCGGGCCCACTCGGTAGTGCATCATCATAATGAGCTCAAAGTGATCAAGTGTCCGGTCACGGGATCATGCATTATGGTAATGCAGTAAAGTGACTTGCGTAACGAGACTGAACGAGGTATTGGGATACCGACGATCGAGTCTCGCAAGTAACATACCATCGACAAAGGGAATAGTATACGGGTTGCTTGAATCCTCGACATCGTGGTTCATCCGATGACATCATCGAGGAGCATGTGGGAGCCAACATGGGTATCCAGATCCCGCTGTTGGTTATTGACACGAGAGCGTCTCGGTCATGTGCGCATGTCTCCCGAACCCGTAGGGTCTACACATAAGGTTCGGTGACGCTAGGGTTATTAGGAAGACTTGTATGTGATTACCGAATGTTGTTCGGAGTCCCGGATGAGATCCCGGACGTCACGAGGAGTTCCGGAAGGGTCCGGAGGTAAAGATTTATATATGGGAACTTGTCAAACAGACACCGGAAAAGTTTCGGGTCATATCGGTATTGTGGAGGGGCCACCGGAAAGGTTTCCAGAGGACCACCGGGAGGGGCCACCCCTCCCGGGGGGCCACTAGGGCTGCGTGGGAGGCAGCCAGCCCCTTGTGGGCTGGGCGCACCCCCTCCCCTTGGGCCCATGCGCCTAGGGTTGAGGGAACCCTAAGGGGGCGCCTTTGCTTGGGGGCAAGCCCCTCCCTTGGCCGCCCCCTCTAGATGCATCTAGAGGGGCCGCCCCTCCTCCCTTCCCTATAAATAGAGGGGTGAGGGAGGGCTGCATACACAACTTGAAGGCGCAGCCCTCCCTCCCAACACCTCTCCTCCTCCGCGTGCGCTTGGCGAAGCCTGCTTGGAGAACTGTCACTCCATCATCATCACGCCGTCGTGCTGCTGTTGGAGCCATCTTCCTCAACCTCCCTTCCTCCTTGCTGATCAAGACGGAGGAGACGTCGTCAGACTGCACGTGTGTTGAACGCGGAGGTGCTGTCCGTTCAGCACTTGGTCATCGGTGATCCGAGTGCGACTCCATCATCACCATCCCCTTGAACGCTTCCACTTTTCGATCTACAAGTGGTATGTAGATGCAAACTCACTCCCTTGACTCGTTGCTTAGATGAACTCATAGATGGATCTTGGTGAAACCGTAGGAAAAATTTTAATTTTCTGCAACGTTCTCCAACACTTTTAATACCGAAATGTCGAGCCAGATTTAAAGTACTTTGAAGATATATTTGAATTAGGTTAATGCCCAGTGAAATAGGAATCTGAAAATGTGAAAAAAATCAGAAATTATAAATTAATTGCTAATTTGTCATCTGTTTTATATTTACAACCCATTTCATATTACTTTCAAGGCGTAGAAAAATAAGTAGGCCTGGATTGGGTATTCTTCAGAAAAAATAAACTGGGCTCATTTGCACAAAGAAAAAATAGCTGGGCTGGTCACATGGTGAACATAAAATATAAGCCTGGGCTAGACGAGCCACAGCCCAGTTCAAACCCTGCTCCGTCTCAACAATACCAAACAAAAAAAATACTGCTCGAGTAGCTACGTCCTAGGTGTCAGCCGATCTTGTGCTGTTCTCTTGTCTATTGACTATATACGCTCACAATGTCGTGGGTCCCAGATGTCAGGAAAACACTAGGAGGAAGCATTTTATTTTTCCATCTGACGGCGTGGTGGGCCCCTCATCATCCTCTCCACGTACTTCTGCCGATTCCTGTTGTTTGTTGACCATGTTGATAACGCGAGAGGGCGGCGCCGTGGTGAGCGCACCAAAGCGCGCAGAGGACGTCGGCGTTAACGATTTAGGATACGGTGGGGCGGCGATGCGTGCGCTGAGGCGCAGCCAGCCGTGGGAGTGGAAGCAGGCGGCCCCGCCGGCGCTGGTTTGGTTTTGGCGGCTGGAGGAAGATAGGACTGAAGAAACACGACAGACTGTAAAAGCAGCAGGAGTACTTAAGAACCTTAACTGAAACCAGTAGGGGCACTTAACAACCAAAGCTGAAAGAAGTATGAGTACTTATACAGGTTCAACCGTACAAAGCACGCCTCGAAGAATGCTACTTTGCCTACAGGCTACAGTTAACCAAGGGTGAGGCCGCCAAGCCCCAGGACAAGGCCCAGGCGCCACCCCGCGCATCCACAACCTTCCGAAAGCGGCTTCATCTCGCAACATGGTCAATAAACAGGATATTCGCTTTAGAGCCATGGAAAAGCATGAACATAATCTTCTGTCCTATTCTTGAAGATGGACGGGCCTTCATTATCTGAGACCACCCACGAATAAGTATCTTTTCGCCTCCAAGGGGAATTGAGTAGGTCGACATAAACATCATGTTGTGACCAAGCGCAAGTCTGACCCGACCATGGCCAGGCATCTGTATAGGAACAATAGAACTCGGCAGTTCCTGTTTCAAGAAGATCACAGCTATAAAACTGTGTATAAGCAATAGTTTATGAACAACATATATAAGAGAAAACAGCTTGTACCATAAGTTTCTCGACACAGTTGGACCTGTTCAACGAGTGCAGCAGTGGCACACATATCTCACGTGGCCTTCCACCATTGAAACGCCCCACAAGGACCTCAAGACGATCAATAAAGTGTAGGAACATGTGGATGTCGATCCAGTCAACTTCAGTGCCATTAGTAACAGTCGAGTTATTACAGAGTAACAAACGAGCAGACCGCTTAACTTTGAAAAAACCTACACGTGCCACCAATTATAAGACAATATTAGTTAGAAGTAGCATCTTCGTGAGAGATTCGTTGCTACTTATAAAGTTAAATTGTGATTAGTTAGACAGAATAGGTGGATTAAGAAGTAATCGAGGCAACAAGCAAGAACCAGATACAAAACTAACATGGATGAACAATTGGAACAACGTCGGGTGGAAGATCGCGGTGAAGATGAGACCATGTTCTGCTATTTCCATCAACATTCGTGCGCCAACTTTCAGTCCGTAACACTTGAGAAAGTTTATCCAAGTTCGGCCATAAAAAAGCAGCGATGCGATCTTCTTGGTTCATGAACCCAACTCGGAAGCAATATCCATGGATTGTCTTCACTGTGACCATTAAACTAGTGTATTCAGTTATGGCAAGGCCGAGCATCTTGAGTACGTGTGTTCATGCAGAGCAAATAATACACTGCAGGAAAAATAATATGAGAACACAGCATGTTCAAAAAAACCCCACCCTCCCGGATAGAGAAGAGGATTCTAGGAACATACTGTGCGCGTTTCAAAATGCTGTGGTAGGACGAGAAGGAACAAGTGTGGCGTCTTGCCGTGGGCGCAGAAATCTGTAGGGTACTCGCACTTTGGGCACTGCAACTGAAACACACTAGATTCAGTACGAAGAAAAATGCATCAACGGCGGCGGCTGCCATCCTAGGATTACCTGCGACCAAGGGACTTGGATTTATCGGGGATGGATGAAGAATTCGTACTGCTTCTCCATGAGAAAACCCTATGCAATCGCCGAGTGGGGGTTTTCTCTGAACAACGAGCGAGGGAGAAGGGATTCAGGCCCAGTGAAATATTGCCGCTTCATTCGTCCATCTTATCGCTAAAGCTGGAAAGGGGGGTTGTGATTTGACGGCTCATTGGGCATTATCATGGCGCTACAACCGGGTGTGTCTACCGTGAAGTTGTGCACTCTAATTTGTGCATATGGCACGTGGACCCGTTGCGGTTGCCCCACATATCAGTGAAAGGAAGTAGAAAGACAGAGTAACTAGTTACACATAAATATATTTTTGATAGAGAGATACTCCTCTGTAAAGAAATATACAAATCTTTTATATCATGTGCTCACCTTGCCGAGAAATATACTCCCCCCCCCATGCACGGGCATTATGGGGGTTCAGCTTTTTTTATGGGGGTTCAACTGAGAATATAATACTCAGATAGGCTCACGGTTCTGGACTTTGGGCCGCAGGCCGACCCTGCATGTTTGGGGGCCCATGTGTTCTACCTCAGCGCTTTTCATATTGCAAGCGATCGGTACTGCGCTAGTTTTAGATGCTGTCGCAAGGCGAATACAAAAAATTGAATAAAGCACGGCAACTGTTGGAATGAAATCGAACGATAGTTCCTAACCAGCAATCAGAGTTGCAATCCTATCAACGATATACCATGTGATAAATAATACTGTCGTACTACTTATACACACATGACACTTGTTTCACCATGCCAAATTATTACATCAAAATCTCTCGGAGGATAGATCAGTTCGGCAAATCGCGTTGCCATCTTGAAGAATTTCAAAGTTGATTTGGACCAGCTCTCCTTGCCGAGAAAGTTCGATTTTGACATCATCCCTACCGCAAGATATGATTTAGATTTGAACCTTGACCATCCTTTAGCATCAATCATCATGCGACCATCCTTTGTACTTACGGTATATTGAGCAGGTTCATTCACACCAAGGCTGTGCATGGTAAGAGAAACTTGGCCGTGGTCGCCCGGATTGTTGAACGACTCCCTCGTTGCTCTAGGAATTCTCTGTTTGAAAACAAGAAGACATACCCAAACAGTTAGATCAAAATAGTGAATCATGTGAAACAACATGGAAATAAAAAAGAACGAAGCACTTGGGCAGCCAATGCTTACCAAGAAGGTGGACACGTCAGTTTTTGTAAGGACTTTGGTATATGAAGTTCGAACTGCAGCCCAGTCTATTGCCGGTGCAACTGCACGGGCCGGACCAAATGCAAGTGCAAGTGTTGGTGCAGGTGCCGAAGCCGCTGCTGGTGCCGGAGATGGTGCTCCTTGTAGAGCTGGTGTCGATGTCGATGCCTAATCCTCCGGTAGATCGGGGACCGATCACCGACGCCGTCGGTGCCCAATCCTCACTGGATCGGTGAGCTGTTGTCATTGTCGGTGCTAGAAACAGCCGGTGCTTTCGATCTGTGTGAGACAGCGGATCGTGGTCTCGGTCTACTATGATCAGCTTTCTAACTTGACTAGGATCCATGACCGTGATCCAGTTTTTTTCTTCATTTCTTTTAAACGCGAGAAGGACTAATTGTGGCATTTTTTTAAACCAAACTGCAGTTCATCATAGGGATTCAGCTTGTACTCAGACAACAGACTGATCCAATTTTTTCCAGTAATATAAGTGATGGACAGTGCCTTCAAGCATCGACACGACATAAGAAGTGAAACCTGCAAAAATAGCCATCATAGAGCAAACCAAACATTTTATTCTGTGATGATTGTCACATGGCAAAACCTGCATCGTAGAATTACAGGAAAAGAAAGAAAACATGACATTAATCAATAAGATTTAGACAGTAAATCAATAAGATTTACTTGATGTGACACGAGTGAATCCTTACCAGGAAATCACTATGTTGAAGTACTAAACAGAAGATTGATCGTCCAACTACGCGTGACATGCAGGGGCCCTACCTACTCCCACAAGTAGCATAGTCCAAAGGTCGTGACAAATCGTATGGACCGAACATCCTGGGACTGGAAATCCTGGTGGGTGCGATAAACCCTGCAATGCATACAGATATTGGAGTGTAACCATAATTGATAAACCGTCCTCACAAAAAATATGATCTGGATACTTCAAAACGCATGCACTGAATTGAGTGGACAGACATTAACATAGACCGTTCTCAGGACTAACCACACACCAAAAGCGGCAGTACTAATAAACAATACAGGGTTCACAAACACAAATCAAGTACTGAACAATAGTACTTACTACAGACAAGCAAAGTTGCACTAACTAAACTCTGCAGACTATTTCTTGCCACCGACCTACGGGATGAACCCCGCATAACTGACTAGGCCATGGACTTCGTGTGAGATGTCTACATGCACCATCACCATCTTGTCAACATTGGAGAACCTAACAGAGTGGTCTTTCCACTCATAAACATGATGATGAAGACAGGCTGCATCAGATTTGTTGGGAAGCTTTACAAGAACCACACCCTTCGTAATCGAAGGCACAACCAGGAAATTGTTGTGGTCAAGTACAACCTCGAGAACACGCCTGACAACAATGCTACAGGAAAACACTAGTTCAGGACACGTGGCGACAAGGACACAACAGTTGGATAGTTCAGCAGTAGAACTCATCATCAGGTCTTCCAGTTCACACGGCATGACTTTGAGAACTTCATCTCCACCATGGACCTGGTTCTAATTCAAGCGAAACCATATTTCATTACTACCTCCGTTCAGAAATATAAGATGATTTTCGATATTATACTCCATATATGACTACATATACCCACGTAAATGAGTGAACAAAGACACTAGAACATGTCTTCAAAGGCATGAGAGCAGAGGGATTACATGCAATATCCATAACACAAGTTCTCGAGGCAAATATACCCTCTTAAAAGGTAGCATTGATGTTCATAAAGTACTCCCTCCGTCCCAAAATTGTTGTCTTAGATTTGTCTAGATACGGATGTATCAAGTCACATTTTAGTATTAGATACATCCGTATCTAGAAAAATCTAAGACAAGAAACTTGGGACAGAGGGAGTAGTTGAAAGTAATCTATAAGAAATCAGTGTCAACCTTTCGCATGTTTTGGTCAAAAGAGGAATTTAGAACCGTCATTTGGCACACTAAAATCACATGCAAGATCGCCCAGAAAGTTGTACCACCAGTACTAGTACTGCGTGTTAGATGAAAATACACGATCAAGATCGAGAAAAGATCGTCAACAAGAGACATTACGGACTTGCTTAATGAGGGATCCGGAGAGGGGGCTTGGACAGGCGATGGCTTTGAGCTTGTCTCAAGCTGTAGTCTCAAGGGGTGCTTGCGCTTCTTCGTACCATGAGCCTCGACGGTTTTGGCCAGAGCCATAGACATCACGTTGGCCGGTGCTGCAGCGTCCATCCAAGAGAGGAAGCTGAGAGAGAAGAGTGAATGGAGGAACGAGATGAGGGAGAAGCGAAGCGAGTGGGGGTTTTCTTCAAGAGAGGAAGCTGAGAGAGAAGAGTGAAATGATGGTTGCTTCGTCCTTCCAACTTACTGCTGGAAAGGAGGGGGCTTTGTGATTTGACGGCTCATTGGGCATTACTGCGGCGGTTCGATCGGGGTAGTCTCTGATCACTCTACTACTGAGTAATTTAGTGCATGGCTGGTGGACCTGTCTTTGGCTGTCCCACACTTCGGCAAAAGTGAGTAGTTTAGTGCATGGCTGGAGGAGGATCCGCACGGTAGAGCGTGTCCACTGTTTTTCATTCTGAAGAAAAAAATGATTACAGCAAGCGTTTCCACTCTTACGATGGAGGAGTGCGAAACACGGCAGCCACTTGAACATACACAGTGCTCCTACTACTAGGCATGTGCAGTGGTTCATACGTCAGTACTACACAATCTTGTTGCTGTGTTGTGCGCATGTCAACTACTCCTATATGAAGTAACATAGTACCGCTTTTTCGACTGTCCGGTCGAGAATGAACGGTGACATCAATGTTAACAGAACTAGGTCCACAACGCACGGAGAGTACGGTGCTACAGTACTCCACGAAACATGAACCATATGAAGCACATCCTATAGTGTTAGAACTATGTGGCTTGATGAAGGGTGCACGGGATGGGAGCAAAAGTTCCCTTCTTGACCCACTTTTGGGTGTTTGGCAGAGTGCATGAAGGGTGCATGAGTCCACACTAGTAGGTTGACAAAAATACTCGAAGAGGAAACAACTATATTGAGATGAGAATGCAAGCAAACACACCCACACGCTTTGTGCTACAAAGGATGAATCTGCACCGTCCCGAGTTTGATCCACCGGTCATGTTGCGCCGAGACATGGACATGCCCATGCAGAGGGCGCCTAAACACCACCGAAGTCCCTTTGCTTCTCAAGGCGCACGACGTTGGTGATGCAGGGTGCAACCGCCCACAGAGCCCGCTCCTGGTCGACGGGAGCCAGCTCGTCAAAGACGGCGTCCAATGGCACGAATGGATTCCGGTGACGGAGCCCTGAAAGGATTCGCCCGGCAACGGCGACGGCAGCGCGCAACCCCTCCTTGTCCAGCTCAGCCCCCACCATCGCGTGGAGACGGCTCAGCTCCTCGGAGATATAGGTGAAGAAGGAGACCACAGGAAGCCGCAACTCATTGAAGTCGACCAGGTGGTCGAACGGGTTTAGCCCGACGGCCGGCATCGTCGCGCTGGCACGACGGTAGGCATCGCGCAGCCGCAACACGTGTGTGGCAACTTGGTTCACCAAGTGGCTGAGGCAATCCTGGACCTCGTCACGATCGGCCCGCTCGCGCTCCAGCCGGCTCCCCTGACGGCCTATCGTATCTCCTGCTTTCTGCAGAACACCGCCGACGCCTCGAGCATCTTTGTGGTGGACGCCTACCGCTTTTGAAGCTCCGTGAACTCCCGCACATAACGGAGGAGCATGGCACTCCTCTCCTCCTTGAGCTCACGGAGCTCCACGTCCTTGGCCCTGAGCTCCGCATCCTTGGCATGGAGCTCCTGTGTCAGGCGCCTCACCTCGGACTCCGTGATCTACTGCACCGCCATGGCACCAGGTAGAAGCAATGGGGAGAGGAAGCAAAGGGGGCGAAACTGCTGAAAGGCAATGCAATCTACGGGAAGGCAGAGGGAGCCAACTGAGGAGCAGGGAATCTTTTGGTTTTCACCACGGTAAAACTCCAGTCGACGACTTCTCACATCAGGGAGCAGTGGGTTTTTACAGGCGGAGTCATCATGACTAATTGCTACCGCGCCTGCTCCAGTCAATCAAAAAATGAAAAATCCTGCCGTGCCTGCTCCCGTCAATCAAAAAATTAAAAATCCTGCCGCACCCAAACACCAGAGCAACGCCACGGTGGATATTTAAATTTACCTGCCGACAAGTAGATAAAAAAGGGGTGAAAAAACAAATGTGGCGGCGGCCTAGCTAATCGGTCGAACTAGCCCAACTAGCTAGCCACCGTGCTTCACTGATGTACTCGGCGGGAAAGGTGGTCTTTCGTGATTTGACGACTCATTTACTTGCTTCGGCGCTACGACCGAGGAGGACCCAGAAAACGCGCGGTAGGGCGTCCCACGTCAGGAAGAATATATGCGTGCACCACCCGGGAGGACCCCAAAACCGCGCGGCAGGGTGTGCCACGTCTCGGCAGGAGGAAAAATGTGCGTGTAAAAATATAATGTATCAGACGTAGTACCTATGGTTCGACCTCGGGACCCAGCCAGTCGGTCGAAAACACCCCACTTGCCACACAGCTTCATCATGCAAACATGGCACGGTTAGCTCCGTCTCGACCAGCCGCAACGTCTCTTGTTCTAGGAGATTCTTCTATTTTCCAAGCTTTTTTAGTTGTAATAACACCACGGCAAGTTAGCGCCGCTCTTCGTGTGTGCCCGTGCAAAGGTTAGACGATGGAGAGAAGAGAGATTGAGATCGCAGACCTGGGACCACTCGTAAGTGAGACAACGGTCATGCACGTGTTGACGAGGCACTCCCTCTACTCTACTCAACGCAAGTACTATATAAAATCAAGTTATGGGAGATAGCCAACAATCGTTCGTTTTTTCAGGCTATCGACTTACGCTTTGTAGTCCAGGTTGCCAGTTCGAATCTCGTCTTTCAGATTTGTTAGTTTTATGTCCAAATTTGATTAATGACAAGTGGGACCCCCGTGTGTTGTTCCGATATTTCAGTGTAGGATTGTTTTTTTGAACAAACACTTTGCGTGGTTAGACAAGTAACAGAACGAGTTACACGTATTTTGCAAGTTTACAAACAAAAATGACAGCGGCATAGAATATCACATCCACCCTGCAGCTTAGATACTATGGTGATACGAGTTTTTACACCGTTGGAAGTGAGATCCAATGGCTTGGGAGTAGTAGTTGTAATTATGCGCAATTTCCAAACTCTCCAAAGTTTTTTTTGCAAATAAAACATTCAGGCCTCGTGTGTGCCGCTGCATCTTCGATCCAACGGCTCCCCGGTGCTAATATTAGGTGCTCCCCGTAGCTTAATTACCCGCTACGGTGATATGAGCATCTAGGTCGTATGATCAGTGATCAGATGGCACATGCATAGTACTTGTACTTTCTGCGCATTTCCCAAACTCTATCAGCCGTATATTGCAAAAACATTCAAACCTCCTACCGTGGGCCATTAGATCTCAGTGAACTCGTATCACCATAGAATCTACAGTGCGGGAGCACCTCATACTCTCCCGTGCGAGAACACATAAGGTGCTATCGCAGCTTGGATGCTACGGTGATACGAGCTTGGAGGTCGTTTGATCTGAGATCCAATGGCATCTCGAGCAGTCTTTGTGCTTATGGCAGTGGCCGAACTCTTTTGGGGCTTTTCTGCAAAAAAAACATTCGAACCACCGAGGAGGTGTTGGGTCACAAATCAACGCCTCCGAAGAGCTTGTATCACCAAAGCATCTAAGGTGTGGTGGCACATGATATTCTTACATACAAGAGAATATGATGTCCTCCTTCATCTTAGATGCTACGGTGATACGAGCTTCGAGGTCATTGGATATGGGATTAAAGGGCATCTAAGTAGTTTTTGTACAAATTGTGTGCAATTCTCAAACTCATCAAGGTTTCCTGCAAAAAAATTAAGACACATCATGTGAGCTGCTATATCTCAAATCTACAAGCTCCAAGCAACTCGTATCGACATATAGCATGTATGGTATGGGGGCACATGATATTCTCCCGGGGAGGAGGGGTGGGGGTGCACAACCAATCGGTGGTTGGGAAGGTGGGAACAAATATAATCTAAACAACCCTAAACAGAGCTCCACAGTTTTATCTAAGGTCGAGGGTTTGACCCCCGACAATCATAGCTCCGCCTAAACACAACATTTGCATGTACTGTAGTACTAGACTTAATATTCATGTTTCAGTTTCATGTTCATTTTAAATATTGAACTGAGGACCATGGATGTCTTACATTTTACTCCCTTCATTCCTAAATATTAGTCTTTTTAGAGGCTTCAAATGGACTGGCACATACGGATGTATATAGACATATTATAGAGTCTAGATTTACTCATTTTGCTCCGTATGTAGTCACTTGTTGAACTCTCTAAAAGACTAATATTTAGGAATAGAAGGAGTATTTTTGAACTCGCGTCATACATGCATGGGTTGGAAAAATAGATGCACTATACTTATTGGATTGCTGTTGTGTTCGTGCGTGTGTGTTTGTGTTTGTGTGTGTGTGTGTGTGTGTGTGTGTGTGTGTGTGTGGTCATATGCTTGATACATAGAAAGTTTTCTCACCTCCATATTGTTCATCTTTTAAATTTGAATTTGCATTGGAAAACTTACTAGGGATACCATGAAATGTGAAATCCACGTTGGGATCACTATATCACAAATTCACTCTAATTCAACGACTCGTCATAAATCAATTACCATGTTGAGATTAGTATTTGCAAGGAAAATACGGGTATTGTAATACACATAGATTCTTTCGGCAATTTAAAAGGTTCCTTTCGTATTCTCAAATGATAGGACCCAATGGCGTACCAGCCAGACCTTAGCTCGTGTCGATCCTAAAAAAAACGGGCTCGTGTCCTTCGGTGGCGTGCGTGGTACGCACATTAGGCAACCCCAACCAGTCGAGCCTCAACGTTTCAAGTCAAAATATCTGGCGGCCAGAATTCCAGCCCTAGGAAATTCCCCTCATGTCCCCGGTCCATAATGACTACCGATGAACAACGGAGGGATGCTTTAGTAACTAGACAATGTTACCTACCGTGCCGAGCACGGTTCAATTCCTCGTCGCCGTCAATGTCACCCGTCAACTGCATTGCCTAGTACTACTACTACTACTACACCAGGATGAGCACATAATTGAGCCCGTTTTTTCGTGCCTAGTATTTTTTTTGTTTGTGCCTAGTACTTGAGTTAATATACCAGGCAATGCACTTTGCATGCGGAGGGATTATCCTTTTACTCCTTTTTCTTCAATTCGAGACAAGCTGCTTATGACAAGTTTCACAAATGAAGAGCCAAGGTATTTTGGAACAAAGACCTGTCACGTTTTTTTTGAGGGAAAAGACCTGTCACGTTAAGGCGAACGCTTTCACTATTGAAACCGTGCGCGTTTACGTGCCGCCACGAGTCCCCGCTTCTCATCGGCAGGTGCCGTCCCAGCAAGCTTGTGAGTCGACGAGAGGCGTGCGAGCGCATCGCTGCTACCGGCCGTCAGGAGGCGTGGCGAGCAGATCATTGCAGACTCACCGAGGCGAGCCCTTTGACCAGCTCTGCCGCCCACCATCGTCCCAACTGCTCCCACTTTTAACGTCGTCAGCGCCGCAGTTTAAAATCAACCCCGCACTACCCGGTATCGCTACAATCCTCTCTCTTCCTCTCCGATTCTCCTGTGTCTACCTCCAACTAGCCTGACCTAAACATACGCCATGCAGCATCACGATGGTCTACCCTTAGTGTTCCAGTTTCATGAGGAAGACACCCAGCCGGAGTCTCAAGAACATAAGGCGCTTTGGGACGAGCTTGAACTGGCCTTGCGAGAAGACGCCGCTACCGTCCCGCCATCGCTCCGGCCCTGCCGCCGGATCGCGCCAGTGTCCGTCCTCGTGGCATTGATGCGCTGGGAGCCGCACATTGTCGCCGAGCTTGATCCACGGGGTTCCACGAGGTCCCCGCCGACTTTCACGCCGCCTGCACTGCGGCGCATGCGCTGCGCGCTGCCAGCAGCGACGCTCGCGTCTTGGTGCCCGTGCACCTACCAGTGCATGCGCCTGAGCGTGCACTGACGCGCGCGCCCGTGCCGGTGCCCATGCACACGAATGTCTCCGCCGCACCGTTGACAGCGCCTGTCCCTCAAGAGGTGCGGTGTTCTCTGGCATGGATGGTCGCCGTCGACCGCTTCCTTGCACCAACGCCATCGCCTCCTCCCGCGATTGACTTCGCTCAAGTCCGTAACATTTTGGCCTTCCTTGAAGCTAGGCCAACGTCCAGAGTACGCCAACAACGGCGCAAGACGCCGCTGTCGCCATCGGTCGCGGGTCTGACGACACGAGAGCACGCACAGAGGAGCCGCTTCCACCGTGAGACGCTTCGCCGCCGCCGCGTAATATAATTTGTTAGATGAAAACGTTCGGATTGCCATGCTTAAAATCCAAACGTTTATCATTTCCGTTTATTTTATATCGATCGTCGTATAATTTAAAGTCGGAGTCAACTGAACGAAATGTATGGTTTGATCGATTGAATGTTCTGCTAGAGACGTATCAAATTAAATATAAAACGTCATCAAGCCACATGTATTCCATGTCATCCAACGACCTAGACTGCTTCAATGTCGAGCGCTCAACACTTTTAGCGTGCAGTTAATTTCATGCCAAAAATAGTGCTAATCACATGACAACACGCAAATAATATCCTATTAGTTAATATCCGCATGCACTTAATATACTTCCAAATTAACGTGCATTGCACGTACACACTGACTAGTGCTGCTAGTACGTAAACTGGTGTCGTGACTTGTGAGTTGTGAACGCGTCCAGATATGGTCAACGGCAACATCGCCCGCGAGTTCTTCCTGTTTGCCCGTGCGTCTAAACGGAGAAGGGGAGGAGAGAGAGAGAGAGAGCACACATGGAACCCACCAGTAAGTGAAGGCGAATAG
The DNA here is from genome assembly GCA_021605145.1 of Aegilops bicornis. Classification (NCBI taxonomy): domain Eukaryota; kingdom Viridiplantae; phylum Streptophyta; class Magnoliopsida; order Poales; family Poaceae; genus Aegilops; species Aegilops bicornis. The sequence continues at coordinate 125,079,794 of CM038675.1, read as the reverse complement.
TACTAAAAATAATATTACATGTTATCCATTAATTAGGCTGTGGTAATATAAAAACATTATGTGAACAAAGGGGGTACAACAAACATTGCTATACTACGTATGTTGCCTATTGACGTGCGGCTTGAAGGCCCGGTCGCATGTTCGATCCTCGTCCTTTATTTTTCAATTTGTATATGGGTCCAAATTTGTTTCATGACATGTGGGCCCCTTGGTGTGTAGTTTGTAGCACTTTAATTTGTGGGTCGAAATTTGTTCCATTCCAAGCGGACTATCGGTGTGTAGTTTTGTAGCTTATTTATAATAATTAAAGAGAACAACATAGTTTTTTCAATAATACCATGGTGCGACGTTGAAGGTGAGAAAGGACGTGCAAGAGAGCGATGACCGAGCTAGAGGGAAATCAACTAGGGGAGTTGCGTGGGTTGCAACGGCGTTTGGAGTAGTTGTGGGCCGAATGCTACGAATATATAATCTAAACCGACCGGAATAAATGCCTACACAAATTAATCCAAGGTTGGAGTGCCTCGCAATGTAAATAGCTCCGCTTTGCGAGGGATGGAGAGGTAGTAGCTTCAACGCGTGGAAGATACGGTATGAGAAAGCGAGGTCAATCGAGAGACATATAGATAGAGAGACAAAGTGATTGTGGTCCGACATTCATTGAACAAATATATATGCTCCGGAGAGATATTGTCCGATTGAGCTTTTGGTAAGGGTGAGGGCTGTAAGATAGAGCTTGAGAGATGATCCGATCACATGCACGTGTAGATATATTTTGTGCGTGGGAGGAAGCAAGGTCAACCGATCACATAGGGTCGCCGTGCGATCAAAATAGTGAGACGGGTTGGAGAGAGTGACCTAGATAGGCGATGTGCGTGAGAGAGTATACAATGTGAATAGGTCAAATTGGGCTCAAACATGGTGATATATCGTTTTTGTCCGAGAAAGAGCGAGGTAAATAGAGACATACAGAGAGAGAGAGAGAGAGAGAGAGAGAGAGAGAGATTGAGTGAGTGTGGCCCACCTTGAGGTCGAAAGAGTGGCGGCGGCTTGGATGGACTGACCTAGATAGACAATCTGCGTGGGAGAGTATAGAGTGTGTCGACCGAGGCCCGAACGGGGAGATATATCATTTGTGTGTGAAAGAAAACGAGGTTAAATGAGACTCAGATAAAGAGAGCGAGATTGAGAGAGTGTGGCTCACTGCAAGGAAGAAAGAGTGAGACAGTCTCGAGGGAGTGACCTAGATATACAACGTATGCTCAGGCGCATTTAGAGGTTGGGGGGGCTAGATAGGCAATGCATGTATTTACCGCGAGAGGGTGAGAGGGAGAGGGGGAGAGAGAGATAGCTCAGCATGGGGTGCAATGGCGGGTGTGTGAGGTAAATACATTTGGTAACAGGAGTGGAAAAAGGGGTTGTGTAGTTGAGAGACTTAGAGATCGAAACATTGAGAGAAAGAATGAACGTGTGTTGGAAACCGATAGCTTGCTAAGGTGGTTAGGAGAGGAAGATTGACCGATACAGGAAGTATGTAGCGTTTGTCTTGGCGGGGTACTAAAACAACATTTGAATGTACATAGTACGAGACTTAATATCGATGTTTCAATTCATTGTACATTGTAAGATTTGAACTGAGGACCAGGCATACGGGTAATTATTTCGAATTCATGCCATACTAAGTTTCGAAAAGTTGACATTGGCTCAATTTGTTGTGCTATTTTGTAGGTCATATGTTTGAATCCATCCAAAAGTTTTCTCACTACCATGGTGTTCATCATATACATATGAATTTGTATTAAAAAGTAGCGTGGATACAATGAAATGTGAAATCCACGTTAGAATTGGAGATCGCTACGTGACACACACTCTAATTCAAATAACTAACTACGTGACACACACTCTAATTCAAATAACTAATTATGTGACACACTCTAATCCACGTTAGCGTGGGTACCGTTTCGATTTTTTTTTCAAATAACTCCTCATTAATTAATTTATAGTACTCCCTATGTTCACTTTTATAAGACCTTGAAGACATTTCAGACAATGTGCAAAACTGTTCATTTTAAGTTGTCTGAAACGACTTACAAAAGTGAACGGATGGAGTATCTCGTCTCGAATGACTAATTATTGCAAGGAAAACACGGGCATGGTAATACCTATAGATTCGTTTGCAAATGGAAGAAGATTCGTTTGCATTCTCAAATGTAGGCGCACCAGGCAGACCATGGTCGTGTCGGGGTGGACGCTGCTTCGGTGCCTTAAAGGCAATAGACCTTGGGTGACTGACATGTGGGCCAGCCACCTGTTGGGCCCACATGTCATGGACACAAAGGCAGGTGCCTTAAGGCACCGAAGCATAGTCCTGTCGGGGTGGTCGCGTGTGTCGGATGGACGCGTAGCACCCAGCCACCCACCCCCTTCCCCCCAAAAAAAGGACGACGACAATATAAGTTCGCGCTTCCACGTTTCGGATTGAAATATCTGGCGGCCCCAATTCCAGCCCTGCAAAATCTCTCTTCTCCACCGTCCCCTTCCGCGCCTAGATTGCTCAAATCCCTAATTCGCTGCCATCCCTCGAATCGCCCCTCGTCTGGTCTCTTTCCCCACCGTTCCCCACCTCTGTGCCGGACGACGATGACGAAGACGACGGTCGCGCTTCACCACCGCACCGGAGCTACCTCATCTACGCCCTCGTCCGCCGCACCGGGTGGTCCACCAACAATGTTGGCCGCCGCAACCGACGTGCCTCACAGACACTGAGTTCCACCGCACGCTTCACCGACGCCGTCTCCCAGCTCACCGGGGCTACTTCACCGAGCACATCATCGCACCTCCGCCCCCCGAGGTCGTTGGGGCTTCACCAACGATCTCGTCCACCGCATCGTAGCGCTCATTGCCACTCAAGATCTGCATCCGCGGCGCTGCCAGCCAACGCCAACAAGATCACCCTCAACGGCTCGATGTGACCCGCACTCTAGCTAGGTAAGCATGCCCAAACGCCGGCCCGAACTAGGTATCCACACATCACTCCCTTGTGCAATCGTTCCGACGATGTTTGGATATCCTTTCACTGCTCTCTTAGCTTACACGCCTATGCAACTCTGACTTTAACTCTTATTTATTCTGAAGATATCATTTGAAACAAGCAAATCCATTTTTTAGCGAAGCATGACGTGGCTACGGGATCTGGTACACATCCTGCACACCCGTATAACCTTGTAAGTATCTGTCCTTCGGTACAACATCAAAGTCGATTCCTCTTATTTGATCAACCATTTGCCGTGTCAAAAATGCAGAGGGGGATGCAAGAAGCACAAGGCCTGCACATCCAAGCAAGTGGTAACATGGACTTGTACATGGAACATCCCAAGCGCAAGCAGAGCTGCAGCGAGCCTGTACAACGAGCTAGCGTAAGTCCCTGCATTTCATTTAATTCATACTGGCATTCGTGTATGATTTGTGTGCAGTGGCTGATCCACGAATTCAAGTTACCAGGGGCGAACATTTAACTTAAAAAATACGAAGGCACTTGCACTCTAGAAATCAACATAACTTGAGAAATGTGAAGCTACATGCACTTTGAAAACCAGCTAATGATCCAAAGTAGTTCAGATTATAAACACTAAATGATGCAAGCACCAAAAAACACAAAATGCAACATGGTGTACAAGGACTACAAGCATGGTCTGCATACCTGCCTGAATTATTCGTTCTCCGGCTGAAAATATCGAAGTGTAATTGCACGTATAACCGGTCATAAACTGCATATCAATATATCTATCCTGCACAAGTATGCCAATAATTTCAAACAATAGATTAGAAAAGTATTTATGCTATGTTGTCATGATATGGGGACTTTACGGTAGATGGCCTCGACGCTTCCTCAAGCTATGAAAATGCACTATAATTTGCTTGTCATCAATGCCCGCAAATCTCTGTCTCTCTCAACATAGTAGATCATCATTAGACACTAAATCCTTCAATGAGCTTGCAAAATGCTTGCATTAGATCCCTCATTAGACACTATATGTTCATCACCATGAGCATGTAAAATGTTTGCATCAAATCCTTCATTAGCAGTCTGTTCATTAGACAATTTAGGCTCAAGAACAACATGAGCTTGTATGTTTGCACCGGAAACTTGATTAGATACATCAGATTCAGTCAGTTAAGTGTTGATTGGGGGGGTTATAAAATAAGTAGAAATTGGTTTCATTTTGTCATATATTCCCTACATACAAGCAGTTTTACAACACCGTCAGGTTTAACTATTGGCCAGAAATTGAAGAGTTGAATTAGATATAATCAGGGATGTGATGTACCTGCTCGTTGCGCATGCTACTCTTGCAAGCTGCGATCGTCTGCTTATGCAAGCTCGATGCCATGCCCGTGCTGCCACCGCTGCCTCCCACACAGGGTACACCCAGGGTTGGATCTTCATCTTCTTGTCCTTCCGTTCGCTTGAAGCCCGGTGACCGCCCTCCAACGAGGGCGCGAGGAAGTGCTGTGTCGGTCTGTCCAGCGGCGGCTAGGTTAGGAGCGAACCAGACTGGAGGCTGGAGCGAATGAATTGGGATTTGTCCTGCTGTCGATCGATATGGGAGGTGCTCGTTTTGGCCGCGAGCCTACTATAGGGTCTGCCTTGCACTTATGTTATTGGCCCATCCAAATTGAAACATTTTTCTTCATTTTTTACATTGCTCGCTCAAATGCGTTGGGGACGAACAAAACTAGCGTGGGCCAACCTGGATGACTCAAACTAGGTGCACACTTTCCAGCCACCTGAGGCAGCCTCCCATACCAGCCCCTATGGTGGCGTCGCCCCTTTTTGCGTGTATGATTGGATAGTGAAAAATATTCCAGTGGCGCTTTTGATTTACCCACAGAATGGTTGAATTGCTTGTTTCTATGAACTGAGTTCACCAATAATGTGAAGGATGCCGGTCTTTTCATCCTATTGTAGATTGCTTAGATCTCGATATGCCAAAAGTAATCGCATGAAATATCTGATAAAAGCCGATTGTGATGTGTTTGGCTAAAACTAGTCTGTCTACACGTTCTCATATAACATATCAATGATGCACCATCTTACCAGATTAACCATTCGACTTACCCATGCAGTGTGGGAAGAAAGAAGTACTAGGACTGCGTATCCAAGCAATTGATGCCATGGACTCCTTTGTACAACCTTGTAAGCGAAAAAAAGTTGCAGTGTGCCTGTATAAAGAACTAGCGTAAGTTCAGTTACCCGCTTCTCGGAATTTTAGTTAGCCACTTATTGCAAAATTGTTCAATTACATTGCTTGGCTTAATTTAGTTTGCTACTGATTACATAATGGCATAGCCTGTTAATCATATTGTAGACTGCGCCTATCTATGTGTTTGATACTTACTGTTAAGAATTACCTGTTTGCCATAACTTAAATATCTACTTGTTTGTTTAACTGCTTTGCTGCTGCAACAGCGGGTTACAATGATGTTAATAACTACTCCCTCCGTCCCATAATATAGGACGTTTTTTGACACTAGCATAGTGTTAAAAAACGTCTTATATTATGGGACGGAGGGAGTACTTTTCAGCATCCAATTGAAACTCTTTAATTCCTTGTTTGTTTAACTGGTTTGCTGTTATAACTCCCGATTGAGATGTTTTGCTAACTTCAACTTTTATGAATCCAATCGGAACTTTAATGGCAAAACAGGTTAGCCCAAGATCAAAGAGCGAGGTCCCCATGGACGTTAAGCGTCATCCCACAGCAGTGGCACCGGCCCAATTGTGCATTACGAATTGCCAACTGCTGATGTTCTAGAGGCTAAACTAGTGGTAGAAAGAGATTCTGCTTCTGCACTTAGAGATGAAGTTGACATGTTGAGGAAGCAAATAGCACAATCACAAGCAGTACTCAAGACAACCATTAAATATTTGGTGGATTTCAAAATGAAGCAAGCTGAGACTGACACGATTGTTAAGGTCTGAAGGAAAAAAGGAAATTAAATTCCTACTTGGTAAATCATAGGTGAAATGTTCTTTCCATAGTTGAATAACCTTTGTGTTGTCTGTTCATGTAATCAATCAAACCATTTGTTTTAGAGATCATGTAATATTTTTTCTGTTTTTTGGTTTGTAATTTTATTTGAGCACAAGTCTGTATTAATTGATAAGACTCGGAGACATTTCATTTGGATTGCTGTGCGGACCTACAAATATGCCAATCGGGCTGAATGTGCATTCAGCAATAGTAGTAGTATAGATGGACCATAAGTGGCACGCATCGGAAATGGCCATGATGCTGGCTAAAAAAAAGATGCTGTTGTAGCCAAAAAAAAGTACAGCGGCCTGGCTTATGTATGTTAGTTGATATTATTGATCCATATACTCTATAGATGTTTATATGTCTGTTAGTTCTTTACATTCTTGGTTGATTGACTCGGTATTTGAATCTTGATACACCGTTTGTGTACATATCTAAATGGGAGTACACATTATGCTGCGTGTGACATTTGAGTTGGACATGAAGTGTTCCAAATATTCGAATTCACCTTAAACTGGATACTAGTTTCTGAATTTGAGTATCAGCATTTGTAAACCATATTCATATATTACAGTGGAATACATCTTTGTCGTCCTTTTGAAGATATATAAAAACACATAGAACGATTTTTAAAGATTCATATAGGAATACAAAATGGATTCGAATTTAGTTGCTGTGGTAGCGTGGATGCTTATTGTCCCAAAATTCGAAAGAAGCTGCAAAATGTCCACTCCCACGTCGGCTGCCCGAAGCCAAGTGTTTGGGAGATGGAAATTACTGTATACCCATTACACGGACAATCCATCGGCCCGATTTCCACTGCTCTAAATAGGGGTAGGTTAGTAACTTCAATTAGACGTGGCACGACCGCCTCTGAGCCCATTCAGATACGGTGGGCGTCAAACATGGGCGGCAAAACACATTTGATTCAAGCTCGTCCGAAAGACCTCTGTTTCTCCCTCCATTCCCCATTCATACACGGTGGGCGGCAAAACAAACTCGACTTGGCCGAAATCGATGTAGGCAAATATTTTCAATAGGGACAGGTTTGTAACTTCACTCAGACGTGACACAACCGCCCTACACTGTCAGCCCGTTCATACACCATGGGCGCCAACCATGGGCGCCAACCACCCTCTCCTCGCCTTGAAATCGCTCTGGGCAAATATTGGCGAGATGCGAGATTACCGTCCTATCCCCAACCGATGAGACGTCCTAATTTTAAACGGGGGCTAAGTTCGTAACTTTCCCATATTTCAGATAGGCACGTCCCAAAAACATGGTTCCTCGTACCTCTCCCTCCATTTTCCCATCCATACACCGTCCGTGCTAGAACACCCCATCCCCACACCAGCCTCCGTCCGCCACCCCATCCATCGCCGCCGTCCTCCACCACATCCACCGCCATCGTCCTCCACCATGCCGGAGCGCCTACCAAGACCGCGTCGTCCACTGCTAGAGATGGACGTTTCTCATCCACGGTGACAGGCCAATAGCCTTGCATAACGTCCTCCCGCTTCATCGGCGCCGTCGTCCTCTTTACCGGGGCCGCTCACACGACCTTCTCTTCCACCGCAACGGGACTTATCCCCCGATGCACCCGTCTACCGTCGCAGATCTTCTTCAACGCCACCGACAGCCATCGCACTTCGATGCCTACACGGGCGCCGCAAGAGAGGTGGTACTTCATATCTCCTCAACTTTTTGATCTCAACCAAAAAATAGATCTTAACTTGGTTACTCTACTTTCTTTTCAGCTCTTAGAATTTAGTTCTTAGTTCTAAGCAAACAATGGATGCTAAGTATCATTTCTCCGGTTTGCAGCTTCAAATCTGCCATGGCACAGCCATAATACGGTTTAATTGATCATGCTTAGGGATTAATTGATCATTTTGGTTCCGTGGTGGTTTCTTTAATAGAAATCGGAGGGAAAACCCTGTTTTGCTAAAAAAATATGCTTAGAGTTTCCCCCTTTTATGATCACTATACGATCAGAATACGTGCTTCGTGTCATAATAACACTGCTCCACGCATCAAGCTAAACCAGCTTAGATGTTCAAATACGAATTTGATATTATTAAAACAGAGTTGTTTAATTGGTCAGCTAAATGTTCCTAAATTAGTTTCGAAAAGCATGTTCGGCTCGGGTGTGTATCTCTCTGAGGTGCCCACGGTGGGCGGCCCATCCTGGGATTTTGGGTCGTCCCAGCCCCGATTCCTCTCGTTACGCTGCTGCGCTTCGATCTCTACTGACCGCTTTGCCTGGGCCGACGACTTGTCGCCCCCGACGGCATGACTCTAGGAGGAGACACGGACTAACAGGAGGCCAGAGCCGCTCAGCCCAATAAGCGTCACCGCTGCCGAGGCGGCGCCATGCCTACCTTCCCGATCCGTTCAGGGCTGGTGTGCAAAGACCCACCAAGCCAACCCGATTTATCCTGAGATACGTCCTCAACACTCAGCATCCACTCCTCATCACCCATTTTCTCATTGATTCATTACTCATTAGGCAGGACTATCATTAGGGTTTGTTGTGTGCTCAGTGCTACCTACACTTCATGGTTCAGATGTATTTCGGTAATCTTTAGTACCTCTAAAGTTCACAGGGTTTTCAAAATTCCGGCCCTTGGAACATAATCTAGTCATTTTGGATTGTTGGTCGAGTGACATTGACCTGCATTACTACTGTAAGCCAGGTTTGTTGACAATTTTACTTGTCTTTCTTACTCATTCGATATAATATCCAATTATTCACGTCGATTAGTTGCAAACAATAAGTGCTAGACAAACTTCTTCATTCAGATTTTGGACGGCCTCTTCGCAGCGATTACAATTACGCATACTTGTCCTAATAAGCTCACAAGTAAATGATTGATTCACTACATCTATGCTTGCCTTGTCATATTTGTTGTCAATATTCTTTTAGGGTGGACCACCCTGTTTCTAAATACTAGAACCGTAGACCTCGAGTGAATAGTATTTCTCTATGTGATCTCTTCCATCATGTGTGGGTAACGAACACTTTGCATTGTATAGAAAGAAAGTGTCATTTCCAGCTTTTACATAGGTTTTGATCTTTTTACATGGAATACAATCTGCCTACTTGCTTTGTGTCGCACTACCAACACTCCACCCTTGAAGCTAAACATTACGCCACTCATAATTGCTTAGTTTATTTGTTCAAATACGAATTTCATATGATTCTAATGTTCATACTTTAGTTTTGAATGTGTGTCTGCCTATTATAGAGACATAAGGGGTTTGTATTTCTGTGTGTGGTTTGGTCAGCACGGTTGGGGAGGTGAACTTTGCATATGCAGGGGTTTATAGGGAGACACTCTCCGAGTTGAATCCGCAGTGCATTCCATAGATAATTTGACTACTTTTTATGTTTTCATGAATCTCAGATTCTGAACAGCATCATAATGATTATGAGCTTGCGCACATGAAAAGAATAAAGAAGAACAATGGCATGGCTGTCAAACTTGGCATTAAGGGACTGAAATCAAGTCTGGATGCAATGCAATGCAAACGCTCTCCACCTACAGATTCATGCTCAGAATATGATCCTAACAGTGATTCTGAGCTAGAGGGAGACCTAAGTCAATGTAGCTCCCTAGTGGAGGATTCAGAGGAAGATGCCCTATCTTATTCACCCATCAAGGTACTTGCTCTAACTTTCCAAGGTTACATTGCTTGCATATATCTTGTAACTGATGCTTTGCATTGCTTCTACTTTGTTGAACTACCATTAGCTTAGTTTACACATCGTGTATGAGAATACGCTCTGCCTATCCATTTTCAGTACATATTCCATCTGTCATCATACCATATTTATCCATTCTAATGTTGTTCTTGTGTATCAGACGTTCAAAAGGAAGAGCACAATTGGTGATCGTGGAGGAGCACAAGCAAAGTATTTGGAAAAGGTAGTGGCACCTGATAAATCAAATAGCCCATTAGGTGTAGTTGCAATATCACCTGACCCACAAAATACCCCAACTCTAGCAGACTCTAGCCCTACTACACTGGTCATTTCGGATGCCCCAACTCAGCAGACCCCTAACCACAAAGAAATAAAGATGATTATGCGGTTGACATAGCACCATCTGTCTGACGCAAAACCCCATTCCAAAGCAAAGAGTACACCAAATCCGGTTGCCAAATCCTTTTCGAACCGTAGAGAGCCCCAATTGCAGCAAATAGGACCCTGTTCCATTTCTTCCCAGTTTAGAAGACGAAGCTTATGTTGTTGTCGGGAACTTTGTGCGCATCTTTCCTTCATGGAAAGATTATACATGCAGACAGAACAATTTCAGTCTTCCTCCGCAACTTACGCGTAAGTAATGTACTGATGTTATTCATGGTCATTATTGCATATGTTGCTGCTGACAGAAAACACAAGATTTCATTCTTTTAAATAGGCGAGGAGCAAACTGGATTGTGATTACGAGCAAGAGTTGGTTGCGCTTTTCAAGCACTCGTTGATGAAGTATCGTTCCTACCTGAGGCAAGCGCACTTCGATGGCAAGCCTCTGAACGAAATTTTTGTAAAGTCTCCAGTCCTACATTTATCCGACGGTGACTGGAATAATCTTGTTACACATTGGTCTCGGCTGCAGCGTAAGGTACTGTCTATGATATCACATCACAATTTGAACTACATTTCTGCATTTGCCTTAATGTCTCACTTGTACGAAAGTTGTTAGCGTAAGAACATTAGTTCTCAAGGGCCCTGAGAATCTCGCAACTATCTCGCATAATCGCATTGCTCTCGTGAGTACCTATTGCCCTGTATGACCATACTTACTTTCATAACTGTTTGATTATGTAGCATCACTGCACATGTTAGCCTCGTAATCGCCCATTTGGTGGACATTATAAGATCCGTATGGACTCTTACACAAATTTAGAATCAACCCAATGGTTTTGAAGAGGTTTAGCTCTGCAGTCCTCTTGTAAGGACTGAACGTGGTCTATCACTGTACTTACATTAACACCTACTCCCTCCGTCCCATAATATAAGAACGTTTTGTATAGTACACCAGTGTTCAAAACACTCTTGTATTATGGGAAGAGGGATTGGTTAATTTTGTAGCATTCTGCATTTTATCTCCCTCGCCCACTGTCGGTGTCAAAACCGGCGGATCTCGGGTAGGGGGTCCCGAACTGTGCGTCTAGGCGGATGGTAACAGGAGACAAGGGGCACGTTGTTTTACCCAGGTACGGGCCCTCTTGATGGAGGTAAAACCCTACATCCTGCTTGATTGATATTGATATTGTGGATGTTTACAAGAGTGGATCTACCACGAGATCAAGGAGGCTAAACCCTAGAAGCTAGCCGATGGTATGATTGTAAGGGTTGTTGTTCTAGTCCTACGGACTAAAGCCATCCGGTTTATATAGACACCGGAGAGGGCTAGGGTTACATAGAGTCGGTTACAATGGTAGGAGATCTACATATCCGTATCGCCAAGCTTGCCTTCCACGCCAAGGAAAGTCCCATCCGGACACGGGCAGAAGTCTTCAATCTTGTATCTTCATAGTCTTGGAGTCCGGTCGATGATGATAGTCCGCCAATGATAGTTCGGCTGATGATGGTAGTCCAGCTATCCGGACACCCCTAATCCAGGACTCCTCGGTAGCCTCGAACCAGGCTTCAATGACGATAAGTCCGGTAGCGTATATTGCTTGGCATTGCAAGGCGGGTTCCTCCTTGAATGATAGAAGATTGTGAACACCAGGATAGTGTCCGGCTCGCAAAATAAATTCCACATTCCACCGTAGAGAGAATAATATATACACAAGTTCAATCTGCTGGCGTTTTCTGCGGCTATGACATCACGCCACTACCAAGCCATTATTTAAATCATTTTTTACTCTACCACCTCAGCGCGTTTAGCGAAGCGGTTTCCTTGGCACGTCTTGTCGAAGCAGAGATCGTGTTTCCCTTTAATCCGGGATTCCCATTAATACGGACGTGGGTAACCCATCCGCGCCCGTTCGCCACGCCCCCTCTATCGAAGGCGAGTCCCAAACGGTCACGGAGACGGCTCTTGGTATTCTCCCTCTTTATAACGGGACCAAGGCTCGTTTCTTTTTCTTCAATCCTCCATCGAATCCTCTCCACGCTCCAAGTTTCAGCACCTAGAGCTCCAGATTCGAGCGCTTTGGACTTTCAACGATGTCCAGTTCTGACCTCCAGGGCCGGTGGATGCCCTCCTCCGTCACGGAGGAGGATGTGCTAAAGCTGCGGGAGGCCAAGTACCTGTCTTATGAGATTTCGCACAGGTTGCCTGCCGAAGGGCAGGCCATCCCCACCCCCGAGCCCGGCGAGTATGTCGTTTTTGTATCCCACCTCCGTCGGGGTTTAGGCTTCCCGATGGATCCTTTTGTGAGAGGGCTCATGTTTTACTATGGGTTGGAATTCCACGATTTGGCTCCGGAGTCCATCCTCCATATCTCCGCATTTATTGTCATCTGCGAAGCCTTCCTCCGCGTCACCCCTCACTTGGCTTGTGGTGAAGACCTTCAATGTGGCAATCAAGATGATCGGGGGCGTCAAGCGGAGTGTGGCGGGCGACCATAAGTAGGAGGGCCGATGCCCGTGGCCCGCTGGCTCCTTCCAAGAGGAGCTCGGCCCATGGCAGCAAGAGTGGTTCTATATTACCGTTCGAGGGCCGCGAGCAAAAGCCGCCGCCCTTATTCCGCCGGGACCTCCACGACGGTTGATGTCGTGTGTCAACCAAGGGCTCAACTGGGGCCGTCAAAGGATGTGCCCCTACTGCAGGCGGTTAAGGGATCTCCAAACGAGGGAGATCGATATGGTGGTGGTGATGCAGGTTATGCTGATTAGGCGTCTCCTGCCCTGCAAACGCCGCCCTCTCCGACTATGGGAGTTTAATCCGGAGGGCCCATGGATTCTTCAACACTTCATGGGTACGACACCCCTGTTGATGTACAAATTATTCTTCGGATCGCAAGAGGTGCGTCCGGAATTGACCGAGGATGCTGGCCTAAGCTGCAATCGCCCGGACACTCAAGTAAGTAGTTCCGAGTCCGGACATACCGTTTGTTTTGCCTTTCGATGATTCGCTTTATGACCAACTTCCTTCTACACAGGAGTGGATAGCGGAAGCAAAATTAATACGGTGTCCGGCCCCCCTCCCCGAGACCGCGCCGGATCCCGTGCTGGTCCGGATGCTTGAGGTTGCGCCTTCGGAGGAAGGCGAAGGGGAAAGCAGGAAAGCTACTGCCTCGCCTAAGGAGGCTCTTGAAAGAGGGGGGATCGAGAATCCCTCCCACCAAGGGGAGAAGAGGACTGCCTTCGAGGACCCGGGGGAAAAAGCCCCTAAACAGGGGAAGAAATCTTCGCCAGAGTGTCCTGCGTCCGGGAAGGCCCCGGCCGCACAATCTCCCTTAATGAGTCAGCCCTCCAACGAGCCGTAAGTAGAAACAAAGGAGTTTTATAATAAGGGGCATCCCTATTTGTGCTTCTGAGGATAACTAAAGTTTTTACCTTGTAGTTCGGATCTCCGTCCTTCGCAAATGAGCTCGTCTTCGGGGGACCTTCGTCCGGAGATGATAGAGAGCGAGACGCCTCCGTGTAATTGGGCGGACGAGCCTGAAGTGTCGTCATGGAGGGAGCCCCCGGGTTTGGCAAAGCCGGATAGTTCGGCGCCAACTGGTGTACGGCTGAAGGATCTGCTTGAGAAGGCGTCTATCTCGGAAGATCGTACGCATTGATGAGCATGGTGATTGAAAGGATTTCGTCCGCGGCGTTACCTGATGCCGTCGAGGAGTTCTTTGGCGGGGTTTGAGGTACGTAAAAATGACACACCTTTTAACAGTTTTGCATATAGAATGCGCCTGTATAGATAGTAGCCCCGAGACTCGGTAGGTTGTCGAAATCGACAGCGTCCGAGGATCAAAATCGCACGATTAAATACCCGTCGTGCCGATGCACGTGGCGGGTCGTCCGGGGGCCAGCCGGACTCATCGAGTTTCTGAACTAAAGCGTCAACTCGATGTCATGGATGCGGACATCACGGACATCCTGGTCAGCAGGCGACTTGATGAGTCGCAAGGTAAGTGTTATTCTGCGGTCACTTGGTAAGGAGCGAAGCCATCTCCTTACAACATGTGCGTGAAATGCAGATAGTGCCGCTGCCGTGGAGAGCCTTGGGCCGAACTTGCTCAAGCCAAGGAGCAGGCCGGAAGGAGTAATGTGGCTGACCTCGAGGGCGGCCGAGGAGTTAAGCGGCGAAACGTCGCTTACGCCGAGCAGGGAAGAGATAGCCGAAATGGCCGTGAAGTTAAAAGATGCTACCGACCGCAATGAGGCTCTTGGGAAGGAGCGCCTAGCGGGGCTAGAAGACCTGCGGAAGGCCACCGCCGAAGCCAAGAATGCCCGCTCTGCAATGCGGGCTATGAAGGAGGAGCTGCGCCAGGCCGGGGATATTGTAGCTGGCAAGCCTTTTCTGCTGCGCCGAAGGTTCACGGATCCAAAATATGCTCGGCTGGGCCAACTGTGGTGTCCAGAGGACCCTTATATGGACTTAGCAGCGAGTGCGGCAGATGCCGTTGTGCATTTTCGCCGGAAAGGATCACAAGACCGGAAGAGCTGTTTTGGTCTCAATTCCATAGTCCGGAGCGTTCACTTTCGCTGACCAACCGTTTGGCTGAGTGGGCTGAGCTAAATAGGTTGTCCGGGCTTGCTATGACGGATATAGTGACCCATATCCGGCCGGATAGGCCCCAGCCGAAGAGTTACTTTGGCTTATTGCAGCAATTTCTTGGGGCGGTGCCGCATATCAAGGCCATGAAACGGTCGGCCTGCATAGAGGGTGCGCGGATGGCGCTCGCCCGTGTGAAGACACATTGGACAGAGATGGATGCCACCGCTGTTGCGACCCCGGGTTCGGATGATAACCGGTTACCCGCCGAGCACTATTTTGGCGAAGTGCTGCGTGGTGCTTTCGTGTAATAGAGTCGCGGTGCTCAAAAATGCTGCGTTGAATGAACGTTTATATGATGTAAAGCGATATTTATGATATAAGCGCCTTTTATACTTGTGCGTTCAAGTAATAGAATATCTCCTATGCGGCCGTTCACGATATCGTGTGTATAACTGAAAGATGGCAGTCGTCGGCTTTCAGCCCCCACGCACAAGGTGCGGGGTGTTCATAAAAAATAGCAGCGTTTTCACACTTAATCCGGACGTCTCGGTCCTGTAAAGGAGGTGGTAAGCGTAGCAAGCGAGGCAACCGGACTATAATGCTTTATCACTTTCACTTAGCCATGGAGTTCGAGGGTGGGCTACGACATAGCCCTCGGGGGCACCGCTCTCCGAATTGGGCGCCAGATGTGCCTCGCCGGAAAGCGGCCCTTACGTCCAAAGCGGAGGAATCCTAACATTCCCATGGTCGATCGAGTGGTTGACGGTCTCTATTATATCATGACGGTCAGTTTCGGCTTTCTCTCGAGGTGCTCGCCCAGCTGGCCCAGGGCACAATCGCAGTAGTTCTCTGGAGCCGCGTTAGCCGATGATACGGAATGTAAGGCAGCAAAACACGAGCCGGGCAAACCCAACATTTGACCAAAGACATGATTCGGAGCTGATGCATATAAGGCCTAACTTTCGAGACGTCGAACACTCTCGAAGGTGTTCGGTCTTTATAATAGCGGGCAAAACAAAGCCCTAAGCCCCTTGTGTCCAGTGCAGGCAGGTTCTTCTGGCGCGGCCGATGCCAAAACGCCAGTCTCCACTCTGGTTATACTGAAGAAACCAGGGGATTATAGCAACAAGAGACAGTGAGAAAGGTTTACGTAGGGTCTTAGTCTGAAAAGAGTCCTTGCAACGGGTCCCTACTGCACGCCTGCGCCTGTGTCTCCGTTGTGCCGTATCCTGGACGGGTGTGCACGCTGTTCATCTGTAAAAAGAGAGGAACTTGGTTGGAAAAGAAATCGTGCGAGAAAGTGCATAAAAATTGAAATATAGATTAAGAAAGCTGAGCCTATGCTAGCTCATTGTGGCTTATATGTGCAAACCCTTGTGAAGGGATGTGCAGCTAGGTAGCCCCTAGCCTATTTATTCCGGACTCGTCTAGCCGTGTCCGGGGTCTCAGGCGACCTTTTAATGAAATGATGCCACGTGGACCGGGCATTTTAAGCGTAAGAGACGCGTAGTGTGGTATTGCATTGAAGCGGACGAAAGCTTCCGTCGATGATGCTTCATAGCTACTTTTAAATGGGGCGACATGAAAGGTTAGCTTTTCTCGTCGGAAGTTGTCAGGTGACCCGAACACAACTTCTAGTAAATACTGAAACTGTGCACCTGGCGTAAGGGCCTGGCGCCACTCCTTTGAAGGAAGTGCGGCTATGCCGAATTGCAGTATGGTCTATCCCAACTTGCGGATTGTGTCCGTATCTAGCAGGTTTAAGTCACCGCTGCCGTCCATTAGAACCTGCGTGAATTGCAGTCCGTTTATTATGGGGTCCAATATCAGGGCAGTCTATCCTGCGTTCCGGATACTTCTGGACTAGTCCAGATGGTCGAAAGTGATTGGTTTTGACATCCAATCTCGGTGTTCATTGGGAGGACCGTGCGACACTTGTCGAAGCGAGTGCCGTATTGGTTTTCCGTACTATCACGTGAAGCGAGTTCTACTGTTTTGACTTCTTGTGGGAAAGCCTTTTGACTTCCGGTGCTTTCTGCTTTGGTGGGGTTCGTCATCGTCCTCGCTTGGCGCATCGAGCCTTGTGTCCGGTGTTGAGTCTGCCGGACTGTTTAAAACCCAACAATTTCGGTTGGTATGGTTTGCGTGCCTTCCGGTATCTTGTGGATTTGACATATCCGATCTAAAATTTTGTTTAAATTTGATAGCTCGTCTCTGTTGTCCTTAAGAGGCCGTGTTTTAATGTTTGGCCGCGAGCTTTTGAATCCGGCGTTGACCGCCGTGCCTTTTGGGCTTTTTTCTTTATTCCGGCGCTGATCTTTCCTGCGCCGTGACTTTCCGTTTCCATCTTTGATCTCAGATGTACTCGGGTCGCTGGTGCTGTATCTTGCTAGCCAGCTGTCTTCTCCTGCGCAAAAGCGTGTCATGAGGCTTGTTAGCGCGGCCATTGTTCTTGGCTTCTCTTGGCCGAGGTGTCTGGCGAGCCATTTGTCTCGGACGTTGTGTTTAAAAGCTGCTAAGGCTTCCGCGTCCGGACAGTCGACTATTTGGTTCTTTTTGGTAAGGAACCTGTTCCAGAATTTGCACGCTGATTCTCCGGGCTGTTGGGTTATATGACTCAGATCGTCTGCATCCGGAGGGCGGACATAAGTCCCTTGAAAATTTGCTCTAAACGCGTCCTCAAGCTCTTCCCAACTTCCAACAGTGTTTTCTGGGATGCTTTTGAGCCAATGCCGAGCTGGCCCTTTGAGCTTGAGGGGTAGGTATTTTATGGCGTGGAGATCATCTCCTCTGGCCATGTGTATGTGTAGTATGTAATCCTCTATCCAGACTCCGGGGTCTATTGTGCCGTCGTATGCCTCTATGTTCATGGGTTTGAACCCTGCTGGAAATTCATGATCCAGCACCTCATCGGTAAAACATAGCGGGTGTCTGGCGCCCTGTATTTGGGTGTGCCGCTGTCTTGGACACTTGTTGTGTTGTATTACTTCACAGGGCCCTCTTTTTGGCCTGTAGATGGACCTAGTTGGGCCGTCCGTTTTCCCAGTGAATATAATTGACTTGTCTTGTGGCCCGCTTGTAAGCTTTTGGCACTGCCATCCGGCCGTCTATGCGGCCAGGTGGCCTCTTTATTTTTGACTGTGAAGGCTCTATGGCTTCCTCGTCAAATTCTGGCAGCAACTTAACCGGGTAGCTCTTAGTTTGATGGCCATTGCCATATTTGTCTGCAGTCTTGAATACTTTGCTCCACTTCATTCTGAGCGTGTCTTCTGCTGTTTTGAGCTTCCGTTTCGCTTTCTTCAAACTTCTTGCAGTGGCGACGAGTTTTTTGTGTATGTTCTTATGCTCCGGTGTTGTGCCCGGACTGTTGATTGCTCCGTGAAGGGGTTGATTATCCGGCTCGTCCTGTTCGTCGTCCGCTGGTTTGCCCTGCTCTATCGCTGGGTCGTTAGGAAGGCTGCTTTGATCGAGGCGGGACTTAGGGCGGCGTCTACGTCGCCGTTTTGGTTCTTTATCGGCGGGATTATCCTCTGCCGCGTCCCGTTGTTCCTCGCTATCGCTTCCCTTTGGGGTGTCCACCATGTATATGTCGTATGACGAGGTGGTCTTCCAGTGTCCTGTAGGCACTGGTTCTTGGTAGTCTCCGGCATCGTCGTCCATACCGTCGATGTCTTGGAGTCGTGGTCAATACGTCCGGTTAAATAAATCGACGGTGGCTATGAAGTGGGTGGTGGGTGGGCTCTAAATTTCTTCGTCGTCCGCGTCCCAACCATCCTGGCCGTAGTTCGGCCAGGGCTCTCCGGATAGCGAGAGATGCTTTAGTGAATTTATGATATCGCCGAAGGGCGAGTGCTGAAAGATGTCCGCCGCGGTGAATTCCATGATCGGCGCCCAATCGGATTCGACTGGCAGGGGCGCAGGAGGTTCGGAGTCCGGCAGAGAGTCCGGCACCTCGGAGTCATGAGCTTTATGCGGGACAAGGTAAGTGTTCGGCTCCATCGCCGTAGTAGTTGCGGCTCCCGAGGCGATGTCTAGCCATCCGTCCTCGATCCGAGCGATCGGCTCCGGACTATGGGTCGGAGCGGATTCGTGTGCGGCCTCCAAGGTGCTGTCCGGCGGCAGAGTTAGGTCATGCCCATCGTGACAGCGCGGCACGCTCGGCTGTGGCTCAGATCCATCGAAGATCAAGTCCCCGCGGATATCGGCCGTGAAGTTTAGGCTTCCAAACCTGACCTGACGGCCAGGGGCGCAGCTTTCGATCTGCTCCAGATGGTCAAGTGAGTTGGCCCGCAGTGCGAAGCCGCCGAATACGAAGATCTGTCCAGGGAGAAAAGTCTCACCCAGGACTGCGTCGTTGTTGATTGAAGAGGCCATCAAGCCTGTTGGTGACGACACAGAG
The DNA here is from genome assembly GCA_021605145.1 of Aegilops bicornis. NCBI lineage: Eukaryota > Viridiplantae > Streptophyta > Magnoliopsida > Poales > Poaceae > Aegilops > Aegilops bicornis. The sequence goes on along the minus strand of CM038675.1, from coordinate 125,060,679 downwards.
GAACTCTCAATGAAAGCACCAATGTCGATGTCAAAACCGGCGAATCTCGGGTAGGGGGTCCCGAACTGTGCATCTAGGCGGATGGTAACAGGAGACAAGGGGCATGATGTTTTACCCAGGTTCGGGCCCTCTTGATGGAGGTAAAACCCTCGTCTGCTTGATTGATATTGATATTGTGGATGTTTACAAGAGTGGATCTACCACGAGATCAAGGAGGCTAAACCCTAGAAGCTAGCCGATGGTATGATTGTAAGGGTTGTTGTTCTAGTCTCACGGACTAAAGCCATCCGGTTTATATAGACACCGGAGAGGGCTAGGGTTACATAGAGTCGGTTACAATGGTAGGAGATCTACATATCCGTATCGCCAAGCTTGCCTTCCACGCCAAGGAAAGTCCCATCCGGACACGGGGCGAAGTCTTCAATCTTGTATCTTCATAGTCTTGGAGTCCGGTCGATGATGATAGTCCGGCCAATGATAGTTCGGTTGATGATGGTAGTCCGGCTATCCGGACACCCCCTAATCCAGGACTCCCTCACCCACCATTTACTAAAAAAGATCATATCTATATTTATTCTTACCAACAAGTAGAATACACAGACAATGCAAGTGCAGAAGTGTAGCCCATTGCTCTTGTCAGTACATTTTGTCCTGTAACGCTTGTACTTCGTGGATTGGTAGTAGATTATGTAGCATCAATCTGCATCTTATCTTCATTATCCTCTATTCCTTCCAGTATTATCATATCTATAATTACTCTCTACAAAATGTAGAGTACAGGCAATGCTTGTGAAGAAGATTCTATGCTGAAATTCTTGAGTTATCCTTCCAATTACATGGAGAAGGGCATTATCAAGCCGGTGTTAACTGTAAATGTAAGTCAGTCCTTCTAAAGCCTTTATCCTCAACTGCTGTTTAATTTGCTCATACTCCCTATCGTTTACTGCTGTTTAGTTTGCTGTTTCTACCAAAATGCATGTTCGTAAGAACCGTAAGTTCTAAGTTTTACTTGTAAAACCAAATTTCTTATTCATACCATGCACATTACTTAATACTCCCTATATGTATGCTTGGTTTTGTGGATCTATAATCCAGTGTGTGGTGAAGCAGCCCACGTTTGCACATTGTCATCTCCTGTTTTATCTTACTGATGTGGCTGATGATATGAACAACATGCCATTCACATTATCCAAAATAGACACAATGATTTCCTTTGCCCTTCATCTATGCTTGTTATGTTGACATGGTAATCCAGTAGTGTGGTGAAGCTCCCCGCATTATGAACAATGCCAAATTATGCTATTGATATTTTGAACTTACTCTTTGAGGGAGTCCCAGCTAGGGGGTGTCCGGATAGCCGGACTATCATCACGGCCGGACTCCAAGACCATGAAGATACAAGATTGAAGACTTCGTCCCGTGTCCGGATGGGACTTTCCTTGGCGTGGAAGGCAAGCTTGGCAATACAGATATGTAGATCTCCTACCATTGTAACCGACTCTGTGTAACCCTAACCTATCCGGTGTCTATATAAACCGGAGGGTTTTAGTCCGTAGGACGAACAACAATCATACCATAGGCTAGCTTCTAGGGTTTAGCCTCCTTGATCTCGTGGTAGATCTACTCTTGTACTACCCATATCATCAATATTAATCAAGCGGGAGTAGGGTATTACCTCCATCGAGAGGGCCCGAACCTGGGTAAAAACATCGTGTCCCTTGTCTCCTGTTACCATCCGCCTAGACGCACAGTTCGGGACCCCCTACCCGAGATCCGCCGGTTTTGACACCGACATTGGTGCTTTCATTGAGAGTTCCTCCGTGTCGTCACCGGTAGGCCCTATGGCTCCTTCGATCATCAACAACGACGCGGTCCAGGTGAGACTTTTCTCCCGGACAGATCTTCGTGTTCGGCGGCTTTACCTGCGGGCCAATTAAGCAGCCATCTGGAGCAGATCGAAAGCTATGCCCCTGGCCATCAGGTCAGATTTGGAAGTTTGAACTATACGACCGATATCCGTGGAGACTTGATCTTCGACGGATTCGAGCCGCCTCCCTCCGAAGATGAGGCAAGCCTCGACGACGATGAATTTGTCGTGCCTGAGGATCCCGCCGAACAGGAGCGTTTCAAACGCAGGCTTATAGCCACGGCAAGCAGCCTCAAGAAAAAGCAGCAACAGCTTAGAGCTGACCAGGACCTGCTAGCTGACAGATGGACTGAAGTCCTTGCAGCCGAAGAGTATGAACTCGAACGCCCCTCCAAAAGCTAGCCCAAACGTAGGCCGTTGCCTCGATCAGAGGAGGAAGCACCCAAGTCACAAGCGCACGACATGGCAGACCGGCCACCCCGTGGCCGCGACAGAGAAGCTTCTCGGCCCTCCGCTCAAGCCACACCCCGACGTTGCTAAAAAAGTACCAAGGCACGGGAAAACAGGCCGGACTTGCGAGATATATTGGAGGATAAGGCAAAACATACAAGATCGATCTACGGATCGCGTGGGCGCCCAACGATGTGGGATGATTACCGTCGCGCCAGATACAGCAAACCCGGCCGGGCCGAACACGATGAGACAAAGCTCATATGAGCTACGCTGTGATATAGCCCAATCTGAGGCGCCAAGACACCCACTATGCTTCACAGATGAAGTAATGGATCATCAAATCCCGAGGGCTTCAAACCCGTAAACATCGAATCATACGATGGTACCACAGATCCTGCTGATGCGGATCGAGGACTATCTCCTCCATATCCACATGGCCCGCGGTGATGATCTACATGCCATCAAATACCTCCCACTCAAGCTTAAAGGACCAGCTCGGCATTGGCTCAACAGCTTGCGGCCAGAATCAATTGGTTGTTGGGAGGACCTGGAAGCCGCATTCCTTGATAACTTCCAGGGCACATATGTGCGACCACCAGACGCCAATGACCTTAGCCACATAATTCAGCAGCTAGAAGAATCGGCCAGACAATTCTGGACATGGTTCCTAACAAAGAAAAATCAAATCGTTGACTGTCCGGATGCAGAGGCCCTTGCAGCCTTCAAACATAACATCCGCGACGAGTGGCTTGCCCGGCACCTAGGACAGGAAAAGCCAAAATCCATGGCAGCCCTCACAACACTCATGACCCTCTTTTGTGTGGGAGAGGACAGCTGGCTAGCTCGAAGCAACAACTTGGCCAAACATCCTGATAGTTCGGATACCAAGGACAGCAATGGCAGGTCGCGTCGCAACAAGAACAAGCGCCGCATTAACGGCGATAACATGAAGATACGGCCGTCAATGCCGGATTGAGGCTCTAAACCGGTCAGTGGAAGAAGCCATTCAAAAGAAATACCCGGGGCCCGGCCCAACTTGGACCAAATACTCGATCGCTTGTGCCAGATACATGGCACCCCCGAAAAACCAGCCAATCACACCAACAGGGATTGTTGGGTGTTCAAGCAAGAAGGCAAGTTAAGTGCCGAACTCAATGAAAAGGGGCTTCATAGCGATGACGAGGAAGAGCCCCGGCCGCCGAACAATAGAGGAAAGAAGGGTTTTCCTACACAAGTGCGGACGGTGAACATGATATACGCAACCCACATACCCAAAAGGGAGCGGAAGCATGCACTAAGGGACGTATATGCGATGGAGCGATCGCCTCGAAGTTCAACCCATGGTCTTCCTGCCTGATCACCTTCGATCGAAGGGACCACCCCACTAGCATCCGTCACGGCGGCTTCGCCACATTGGTTCTTGACCCAATTATCGACGGATTTCACCTCACCAGAGTCCTGATGGACGGCGGCAGCAGCCTGAACCTGCTTTATCAGGATACAGTGCACAAAATGGGCATAGACCCCTCAAGGATTAAACCTACAAAGACGACCTTTAAAGGCGTCATACCGGGTGTAGAGGCCAGTTGTACGGGCTCGCTTACACTCGAAGTGGTCTTCGGATCCCCGGATAACTTCGAGCGAAGAGTTAATCTTCGACATCGTCCCATTCCAGCGGCTATCATACCTTTGCCGGACGAACCGCATTGCAAAGTTCAATGCGGTGCGGCACCACGCATACCTCAAGCTCAAGATGCCAGGCCCTCGAGGAGTAATCACGGTCAATGGAAACACGAACGCCTCTCTCCGAACGGAGGAGCACACGGTGGCCCTCGCGGGCGGAGGTACAAAGCAGCCTCTCACAGCAATTCTCGAGTCCGGCCACTAAGCGTCCGAGACATCGCTGCCGCTACCGAGTAACCTACAACAAGACTGCCTGGCACGATTCAAGCACGCGTAGCAATCCGGCCCCAACCCCCGCCCTCGCGGATTGCGAAGCTAGCATTACACGTACATAATTACGCTCTGGAGATACCATGGGCATATGGGGAGGGGCAAGACCACGGCACGCCAAGAATGCGGCTCGACCGAACCAGGGGCTCCCGATTGTGTCATTCTTTTTCTTTTTTCCTTTTTCTTCCTTTTTCTTACTTTCAGGACTCCGTCTTTGAGAAGTCCTGTCCGGCACTTGAATCGCCAAACTCACGATGCCAGGGAAGCGGAAAGCCACATCGAATGTTCAGGTGGTCTCTATCATCCCGCAGCCTACCCCTGGAGGGGGACATATTAGATAGTCCCATTCCTTGCTTATCGCACTATTTGTATCGTCCTGCCTTCATTGTAGTACCTTTTTGAATAAACAATGCATAGCTTTTGCCTATTATTGCACTCTTTTATCTATCCATATATATGTTCATTTCATGACATGTTGCACCCGTACACTTTGGTACGGCCAATACACCAGGGGCTTGAGTATCCCAAAATTATGGTGTGATAAGTCCGAACACTTTCACAAGTGCGGCACCCCGAACTTATAGCATTATATGAATTGGCTCCGAATCATGTCTTGGGTCAATACTTGGGTTTGCCTGCCCCGTGTTTTGGTACCTTACGCCCGCTATATCGGCTAAGGTAGCACCGGGAGAACCGCTGCGATTGTGCCCCAGTTGAGCTGGGCCGAGCACCTCAGTGGAGAAAGCTAAAACTGACCGTCATGATAGGGCGAGAGCCAGTCGCTGTTCAAGAGGTTTTTTCGGGTCCCTAAAGACTTATGCCGCTTAGAGCGAGGAACCGGAAATATCCGGCCAAGGCGTGGATAGCGCCCCGAACTCGGTCTTCCGAATACTAGGGGCTACACGAAATTTAAAATTATAGAATTCTATGGCTAAGTGAGAGTGTTCAAGCATTATAAGTCCGGTTGCCTTGTTCGTTGTGTTGAGCGCCTCCCTAGATGGACCCAAGAATGGGAACAAGAGTGCTCAAGTTTATCCCGAACACCCCTGCACTCGTGGCATGGGGGCTGAAGCCAACGACTTGCCATCTCTCAAATTTGATAAACGGCCGCACAGAAGGTAATATTTTAAATTAACCAGCGTTGCTTAGCGCATATGAACAAGTTTTCAGCGATGCAGGATAACACATGCGAGTCTATTCAAAAATTACATCTCTGGAGCACTCATCCGCTATTCGGCGGGCACCCTTCAGGAGGCCCTCATAGTACATCTCGGGCGTACGATGCTCCTTGCCCTTCGGTGGCCCGTCCGTCACAAGCTTCTCTGCATCCAGCTTGCCCCAGTGCACTTTAGCACGGGCAAGGGCCCGACGGACACCTTCAATGCAGACGGAGCGCTTGATGACTTCAATCCGTGGACAGGCGTCCACCAGCCGCTGCACCAAGCCGAAGTAGCTCCCAGGCATGGCTTCCAATGGCCACAGCCGCGCTACAAGGCCCTTCATGGCCTGTTCGGCGACCTTGTGGAGCTCGACCAGCTGCTTCAGCTGGTCGCTCAGGGGCACCGGACGTCCGGCCTCAGCATACTGAGACCAGAACA